>JANHZT010004412.1:65018-84189 GCA_032468215.1 Stegonotus admiraltiensis | reverse complement strand
TATGAAGGCTATTGCTTAATGCATTGTAAGCTGCCCTGAGTCTCCGGAGAAGGGCGGCATATAAATCAAAATCAAAAATAAAATTAAATTTAAAAAAATATATTTAACTGCTGCTTAGATATTCTTATATATGGGCAGTTTGTAATTTGTATGTAACTATTACATAACAACTTGATGTCTGTATAATTTATGAGTAGTGTACTATAGGAGTAACCCCCATGCTTCTTTTCTTTATTCTTATTCTGCAAGTATGAAACCTGTAATGTCTTCCCAGCTCCAGATAATTGCTGACCCTCAGTTCTGTTTGCCTCTCCATATTGTTTTGAGGAAAATATAAAATGCCGGGAATATATTTATTTATTTTATTTATTTATTTGTAGCTTGCCTTTATTATTTTTACAAATAACTCAATACTGCCTATTCTGTGAACTGTACCTGTGAGAGACCCAAACAATCCAGTACATTATTAGATTATTAGAATAAATCAAACTTCTTATTCAAGTTTCATTGAACTGTCTCTCATAGTATATTTTAATTTTGTCAGAATCCCCTGAAGATGTGGCTCCAACAGTTGGATTTTCTAAAATTGATCTTAAACAACGATGGTTTGAAGTCACGATTTTTGACTTAGGAGGTGGAAAACGTATCCGGGGCATTTGGAAAAATTACTATGCTGAATCCTATGGAGTAATATTTGTTGTGGATTCAAGTGATGTGGAAAGAATGGAAGAGACAAAAGAAACAATTTCAGAAGTTCTAAGACATCCCAAGATATCAGGGAAACCTGTATTAGTGTAAGTAACATAAATTTAAAGATATTTAAATATTATATTGAAAATGAGTGTGCTACTGTTAAATAATTAGAAATAATGGGGAAATTGTATTACATAAATAAAGCCCATAATGATTCTATATACTTTTATATGCTAGTCTTTTCTATGGTAGTAAATATTTGACTATTACGATTATTATAACTATTTGATTTTTGACTATTGATGATTGATACAGTATTAAAATATAAATGGTTCATTAAAAATATCATTAAAGAGATATGCATGCCCAACACAAGAGGGTGCAATTGATGCATTCTGCATATTGTTAACTTCTGAGAACTGACATTATCAAACTAAAAAAATTAATCAAATGTTAAGATGGTTCTAATTGGATAGAATTTTCAAAGAAATATTGTGATGCATAACATTCTCTCATAAATAGTCTTAGTAGAAAAGCCTGTATAAGGTTGCAATATTGTCAACTTTTCTATTTATTTGTGAAAAAAAGGACATTTTTAAAAACGGTATCTTCTGTATTTTGCTATAGGTTTACAGATTCCGTTTTTTTTTCATCTTTCATTCTTGGATGTAATATGGCAGAAAATTTGGGTAATATAATAACCTAGACATAGAACTAGGGGTGGGTTATATAATAACATTACGTTATAAGCTCTTTAGTTCATGTTGCTTAAGAATTAATTTGCAAATACTCAATTGCTCCGGAGAATATTTGTATCTCAGAAGAACTCTCATTATTTACAATAGAAAATTTGTATTCATTGCATCCATAAAAATAAACCTAGTCTTTTACATGTACAAATAGGTATTTCCTATCTGAAATGTTTTGGTTGGCATTCCTGGCACTGAAATTCCTTATTGTTAATAATCTGTGTCTATATGTTTGAATCTAATTCTGAGAAACATTTTTAGTTTGAAAATATTTAAATATATGGTTATTTGTGGTTTTAAATAATGAAGCAGAATTGATAAATATTTGAATGACTTGCTGTGAAAACTATTTATGTTGACTGTAATTATTTAGGAAAGCAGTCATACTAGCTATGTTGCTGAAAATTGATTCAGCAATATGAAGAAGGATTTCAAGCCCTCCCTCGTAATATAAATTAACTGCATTTTCCTTATACCACTTTAGATTTTTGTTTACTACCTCAGTAATTCCAGAATGCTAAAAGCAGTAGATATTCATTAAAGGTATCTTGTCTTTTTAAACTAAAACAAACTAAACAGTAATTTGTTAGTGGACCAATTCCTAAACTGAAGTATACTTTAGCTGTATACTTGGTGTATAGACCTTTTTTCAGAAATGGTTAAAGTCTTTTTGTGCCACGGTTGTGATTAAAGTCAACCATAGGCCCATTATAGAATGTTCAACATGCATTAGCTGCTCATTGAGATTTGATAATAAGTAAACATGACTGACTTCCCACTTTTGTTGCTAAATCTTTAAGTGTTATTGAACCCTGATAAGCGTTCATGACAGATCAATGTTGAAATGACTTTAGGACTTTTTATATTATGTTAGTGGAGGAAGTTGAGATTTAAATAGGATTTTTTAAAAAAAATAAAATCCTAGTGCATGAAAGACTATCAGAAAAAGAAGAAATGCTATCATTTTAGATAGCATGAAAGACTTGTTTTAGAACAATGATTACTCACAAATTGCTTGTATATAAATACAGATACTATACATAGAACTAGGGGTGGGTTATCTTGTAACTGTTAAAAAATTACAATCCTTAACATTCCCAGTATTTATTACCAGGAAATTGTGGTTAATTACTGTTCAGGTGAATTATATCTCACAATTTATAAGTCCATCCACAGTCTGTAATGCCGCCCACAACATCCACACACCAAATAGCTCCATTTTACACCCCCTTTCCCCCATGCTGCTTGCTTGGGACTCCACTTGTTTCCATTTCATGACCCACACGGTCCTGGGATCCTGACAATAGCCAGGATTGCAGGTGCCAAACAGTGTAGCCATATGGCATTGTGCTTTACAATTGCATTGTTAGCAATGGTAATCCCGATTACCATCATAATCTGAGAATTACCTTATTATAGTTTAGTATTAAATGTCAATCCAGTTTTTGTGACATACTTCACAAACCATTGCTAAAAGAAAAAAAGTATGCAATGGTGGGCTTACTGACACTTAATTTTTCTATTGAGTTAAATCAAGTCTCACTTATGTATAATACAAAGGTTAAAAGCTTTTTACACTGTACTAGAAAAACAGCAGATACAGCTATGTTTACAAATAAGACATGTTGTAGTAGCAATGTCTGCTTGAAAGAAAACAGTGAAGTGTAACTGGTGGAATGAAGCAGAGCCATGACAGAAAAGACATACCTCTCTTTCCTAGACTAGCATTATGTTATGCTCCTTATCTTTTTTTTCTCTTTCTCTAGCATTCCGTCATGAATGCTAAGCCTTGTTTAACTGGTTTTTCTTATGCTGCTCCCTTCAAAGTATGTCCACTCAGATTTATTTATGCTACAAACCATAGAAAGAGCACAGCTTTATTTCTTTTACAGTTGGTTAAAAATGGCTGCTTCTTGTGCTTTTGACTATGATTGTTAGATACAACTTTACATTGTTCATTGTTGCATTTATTTCTTCATCTTGGTGGAGGATTTTTTGGGTGGGTGGGGCTTTCATGAGTCTTAATAATTGGTGACTTGGCAACTTTTTGACAAGTAATTTGTTATTGCCTTCTTCCTAGGGCTGAAAGAAATATTGTGATAAAGTCATCCAATTGGCTTATTTCTAAAGCAAGACTAAAATTCTGTTCTCTCAATTTTTGGTTTTTAAGCAGTATACCAAACTAGTTGTATTGTGTGTTAGAGAAGAAAATATAGCAAATAACTATCAATAATCACACATAGTACCCTGTTTTCCCCCAAGTAAGACATCCCCTGATAATAAGCCCAATCGGGCTTTTGAGCACATAGCAATAAGGCCAAGTGCTTATTTCAGGGTTCAAAAAAGGTCTTATTTTTGGGGAACCACAGAATCACAAGAACTTGCTAGTATTTTTCATAGGCCAATATTTGGACTATTTCTATCACCTATCAGCACATTACTTTCTGTGACATTTGGGAAAGACAAACACAGTTTATATGGAAGAAATTGTTTTGCAGTAAAATGCCCCTAGATGCATGATTGCAGCATCTTTTTTTCTTCCTATTTTTTCTAATATATATACGTAGACCAAATTTTTTTTCTCCAGGCACAATTAAATAATATCCCTTTGTTTTAAACATAGAAATTTTCCTGAATAGCACACAGTTTTTTCCACAACACTGTTGCCATTACTGGTCCTTCAAATGATTTTAAATTAGAAGGTTGCATTAACCTAAGGAAGGTATTGTTTAAAAAAAAACATTAATACGAATTTTCTTGGCTAAAAATTGAGTAGGGCGGGGGGAACAAGCCTTAGAGTCAAAAAACATCTCCAACTGCTGGGGATTATTACATGTTTTATTTTTTTTAGGTTCTTTGTGCCAGATTTCAAGTTTAAATGCCAAAATGTCATGAATAGATTATTTTAAATTCTTCTCCTACCTTCTAAAGGTCCTTTCTCTTCGGACTTTATTCATGGCTGGTATAAACTCAGAATTCTTTTAGTCTCATAATTGGGAATCTGTGACAATCTCAGTTAAAAAAATAGCCTAGGTTATTTATTTATTTTTATTTTTGTGATGACAGGGGTGATATATTGTAAACTATTGTACACAAAGTAAGAATTTGCATTTAAACAAGTGACGATAACAGCTACTACTGTAAGTGATATGTTGGGGAAGAAATATTAATTTAGCTACTCCAGTGTTTATTCCAGATTTTATAGTTAATTGTTTGTAAACTGAGCAAGACTGACCAAATTTATCCTTTAAGTGGAAATTATCCTTCCTTGAATTCTGTTCCTATATGGTAAAAACATATGCCTTAATCAAAATTTTTATTTGTTTGTTTATTCTGAGGTCAAAATAAAAACTTAAACTGAGTTGAAAATAGGCTGGAGCTTTGTCACTTTTTTAAAAAGCGTTTTCCTTAGTAAACCATATGAAATACAAATAAACTCTGCAGTTAGGAACGTAATGTTTGTAATAGTTGTATATTTGGCTATTATTAACATTTTTAATTATCTTGCACAACAATAAAAATAGATCTCATTTATAATAGTAATTGTCTTCAGTGCTGTTAATAACATTTCCTAGTTTTCTTCTGTTTCTGTTTTCAACCTATTTACAACCTGTTTTACATAAGGCTAAAACTGGATTATATATTTCCCCAAAATTGATATTTTTGTTTCATCGCAGTAATCCATTGAATAATTCTATTTTTGTTTTTGGAGCAAAGTTGCAAATCTGTAGCTATTTCAGAATTTTATCTAAGCTTGTAACAGTATTGTGTTTAATCAGTGTGTAAACATGATTAAATTTCCTTTTGGATTTTTTTTTAGAAGGAAAATTGAGTAGTTAAGCCTCCTTTGCCTTGCATATAGTGAATTTAAGGTGGAATTTTTTTTAAAAAAAACATATTTTTAAACCAAATAAAAGATAGATTAATAAAAGTGTCTTAGTATAATTTTCAAATCTATGAAATAATTATCAATGTTAGTTACAGAGAAAAATGGAAAGCATGTTCACTGTTTACTATTTAAATATCTAGTAGTTTTCCAGATTTAATTTAACCAATATTTAGGCTTCAGTTTTAGTATTGTTTTTAGTTCTATATTTTAGATATTTTTCTACATTCTTTGTAATCATAACACAAAACTATTTCTTCCTGTTCTCTAACATGTAGATTGATGTAGTTTATTTTACTGTTTCTCTCTCTCTCTCTCTCTCCCCCCCCTCTCTCACACACACACACATACATAATTGCCTTCAGGAAAAACAATATTTTATACAAACTAAATATGCATTTGTGAAACACAATTGACAACCAACAGCAGAGGTGACTGATAGCATGAAAGTTAACTTCATTGCAAAAGAGAACTTCTTGAATATAGATAGTCTGAGTTATGTATTTAACGGAGCTTAGCAATGGTAAGTGAACTGCCTCAAGTAATGGCCAGCCATGAAACTTAAAAAAAATCATTAAAAAAATCATCTCTACAACTTGTGCAACTAACTGTAGGATACTGGGTCTTTATAAGCTTTAGCTGTCCACATGACTGCCTATAGAGGACAGTCTATAATCTAGCTTTTAACTCCTACCTGAACTCTACAGCTCAGAATGACAGCTAAAGCTTGCAAGGACCCAGCTTCTCCATTTCTTTGCACAACTTTTAGAGATGACTTTTTTTTCAGTTCAATAGAGAAAGCTGCAGAAAGATTTTCTTTTCTTGATCACTTTGTTCCTCTATTCTTTAGCTGGAGTCAAGATTAGATTTTTAAAAGGGTTAGAGATTGGAGAGGAGAAAGAGCATTTAGTGAGGAGGGAAGATCAGCAAGTCCATCCCTTCCAGTTTTTTCTGTTTTTATATTGAAAAAATGTGGCTTTCTGGGTGGGGGTGGGGGAGAGGGTGAAGCAAGAGAAAGGTTTTTGGGAGCTTATCCTGAAGCTGCCTTTCAGGCAAAGGCCAGCTTCCAAAGCCAAGCAAGAGACAGAAGGGCTTTGCAGTCTTCCGCTGGCCAGCTGATTGGAACACAGAGCTCTGAAAGCAGCCGCCAAGGAATTGTCGGGGCCCTAAAAATGGTGACTGCTTCCAGGAGGCTTGAGGAGCAGGCCCAAATGTTGTAGGTCCCATCGGAGCAGGATGGGGGGGGAGGGAAGAGAGGTGGAGGGACTGCAAGATCTGTGTGATCTGTCATAAAGTGCATGACCACGGTGGCACTGCAAACTGTATAACTTTGAAACAGGTCATATATAGTTTTGGAGTGTGAGCCTTAACTATGAACTGTTAAGTTGCCTGTCATTTCTCAAGACTACTTGTAATTACGCCTAATTTCCTCTTCTCCTCTTCATTTTTAGTACATACTATTAACACACTTACTGGTTTGTTTTGGGGATATTTGTATGCTTGCCCAGATTATTCTGTTGTGATTTACTTAGAGACAGAGTATATTTTCCAAACTGATTAAAATAATTTTATAATGACATGGCCATTCATACAAGGCTTTGGTTTGTGCTCCACAATTGTGCTTAATTTTTACAATGAATAGCTGGTATTCAAGGAGTATAATATCATTAATACAAGGAAATGATTATTTCTTAAAAGAGGTCTTTTTCAATATTACCATAATAAAATATATTTTAAATATTTGGAGACTTTCAATAATGGAAAAACTGCAAGGAAGGATTTTTAAAAGTAAAAGAATCCTGAGTTTGCTGAAATCTATTGCATACATAAAGACAGAGAGAGATTAATCTTATTATTTTTATGTTTTTAAACCTTTGCATGCCAGTGCCAGTTTTTTTTCATATGTATGGCATACATAGCCAGAGAAGTCTGCAATGCTTTTTACCATAGCCATTACAGCACCAATACAGTCTCATGATCACCATTGGGTACTAAGGAACCAGGCTCACAATTACGATGTCACAGGGATCTATAGTCGTGTGATTGCCATTTATGATATTTCATGGCAGGTTCTGACAAGCAAAATCCATTCGGAATGCAGCAGGGAAGGTAGCAAGTCACTTGGGTAAGCCACCCTACACGTGTGCAGCCTTTGCCATTACCCCCTCATCCTCCAGCTCATTTGTAGCCTACACTGGGCTTCCTAAGCCCTGTCTAACCTCCCCCAACTCACATTTAGCTTGCACTGAACCTCCACTGTGCCTCCCTCAATTCATGCTGAGCTTATGCTGGATCTCTCAAGACATCTTCAGCTTCCTCCAGCCTCTCATAGTACTCCTGCATTGGGCCTCACAAGCTCTCTCCTGACTTCCCCCCTTGGGACTCTCACCACTTCCTATTTAATGACCTGCATGTCTTGGGGTTATGACTGCAACTGAGATTGTCATCGCTAAGTGACGTAGTCACAGGATGTAACCCTTTATGACCACAGGAAAATCTTAGAGCATGCTGCATGGATGCAGGTGAGCTGGGGGATCTTACTGGAATGACTTGCAATCTTCTCTGCCAGCTTTCCCATTGATATTGTTTGTGGGAAACCAGCAAGGAGGGTCACAAATGTGATCACATGACATATAATCATAAACCGGACATTCAAGTGCCTGCTTGGATTGTAAACACATGACCTCATGGGTACTGAGATGGCTGGAGGTTGGAGGACATAAATTTGAACAGTTGCTGAACAAATGGATATAACCTGAAGACTTCCTGTACACCGTAACTTATGTTACAGTAGGTTTGCAGTTTTTCTTTATCCAAACTAGTTGAACAAAATTGCTAGGAAGATGCATTTAATTCCAGGGAACTTGGCTAAAATTAAATATGACAGTACAGTTGTGCCTTTGTCTCAAACAGATGCTTCACTGGTACCTGTAACATAATAATGAATTGATAATAATACACCTTTGTGTCACATTCATGTTTTTAAAGCAGCATGTAGAAAGGACAAGGCTATTCCCCTCTTCACAGTTGTAACAAGAAATTAATCAGCTACCAAAGTATAATGGTACATGGTGAACATTGGCAAGATCCTTGCATTTGATCCCTTTTCTTATTTTCAAGGTGTAGTGATTTCTTCTGAAATTCTTCAGCACATTCTGCATTAGAGACATGTAACTAAGGAAAGCAAATATCATGTGAAAAAATGTGCATATTCTTAGTAGTACAGCAAATCCACTTTCTCTGTGACATGTTTAGTCCTATTCAGTATTTTATGGATCAGCTCTTCAGTTTTAATTGCCCAGAGGACAAATCATTTGCAACAGGAGCAGCACCAACAGCACAGTGCTTTGCATGGATTCTTTTTTCGATATTTAGCTGCCAGCCTGAACTTTTCTCTTGACATTTGGACATAATCCTGAGTATTAATGATTTCCATTTCAATGCTGTTGATCATTTCACTTTGTTCGTCTACCAAAAGTGAGATTTGAAAAAAAAGGCCTCTTAAGTCTTTCACTTGATTTTCCAGACTGACTAGTTCTCGGTGTCTTTGTTCAATCTCAGACAACTGGCCTTTGGTAATCTTGACCTCTGTAAGCAGATTTTCATTGAAGATTTCCCATTTCCCTTGTTCAACCATATTGTTTAGTTCTTCGTCTGATACTTCTTTTCCTGCCACTTCCAACTGACGCATAATGAAATCCTTACATTTTTCTTGTTTGGTTGTTATGGCATTATTGTACATAATCATTATATTTTGAAAACGATGGACGAGGACTGCACGCTGAGAACTGAGGACCCTTCTAAGGGCAGGTGATGAGCTATGTTCTTTTTCTTCCCTCTTCACTACTTTTGAAAGATCATCCAAGCCCTTATTAATGTGCTCTGCTTGAGCTTTAATTGCTTTTGTATTGCTGCATTCTTTTTTAAGCACACTGAATCTTCTCATGGAAGCCATCAAACTTTTCTGCTGCCGACTAAACTTTTGAACATCTGTTGCCAAACGATTAATATCATTATGAAGTTGTTGTATTTCATGCAAGTATCTTTCAGTTATGGGTTCCTTTTCAAAAATAACAGCTGCTTGTTCAAATTCTCCTTGTTCCTCTCTAATAGCATTAACAACACGATTGTTCTCTTCAAATAATTGTAGTTCCTTTGCTCTCAGTTTAAGCTCTTGAAGGCGGTCTTTCATCTTCTGTTGAATATATTAAGGTTCAGAAGTATTAAACCCAAGGCAGCAGTGTATACCTAAGAATTAAAATCACTTTCATTAGCATTTATTAATCCACAATCGTATTAGACCATAGCAGAAAATGTTATAAAGAAAAAGTTGCAGAAATTTGCCACATAGTGTAGCAAACAACTTCCTGTAGACTCTTTGTATCCATTTTAGAAAGCTGTTTTGAAAACTATATGGAAACTGAAATACACACTATTTTTCACATCTTAATACTGGTATGTTACTTCTTTCCTGCATTTTATCCATTTTTGGCAAATTAAAATGATCAACATATAAACTAGTATTTTAATACACATGTATGAGGTCTATAGAGTTTTTCAGAATGGGTGAGTTGCAAATATTGTACTTGTACAGCTTTTTAAAATGGATATATTTGTTATTGGAATCAAGCTTTTGTCTGCTGTTCCAGGTCAGTTGGTTATTGGAAACAGATGCTATGCTTATGTTCATAGCACCTTTCTCATTTTTAATCCAAAAACCTGAAAAGCTCTTTCATACATTCTAGAAATAAGTACTTTAACTTCTTTCTTGAAAGAGAAAGAGGTTGTAGGCTTGATCTAGCCCTGTGTTGCTCTAGTACAAAGGCTCTACAAAAATCTTTCATATCCATATGCACTTATTTTCATCTCTGTCGCTTCTTCCTTTCCTCCATAACTGCAAGTCTACTTTATATAAAATAAGCTCCAGTAGCATATTATTTTAAGTAAAGTATGATCATTAAGAAAAATCAAATAATTTAAAAATAAATGAATTAAAATGCAGATAAAATGAAAGGTTTAGGTGGAGCTCATTTCACCATTCTTTTCTTTTTATTTTCAATTTTCACGTCACTCGTGTTCGGGGTGCCTGAGGCGCCCCAAGTGCTCTGCCAGCAAAAACGGGCTGCTGAGTTCCATTTTCACCTGCAACAGTCTCCTGCAACCCCCTGCCAGCAAAAACAGAACTCGGGAGGGCTGCCCATGGTCCTTGCCAGCTTCATTTTCACTGACAGAGGCACCGTGGGCCAGTCCTTCACTGTTTCCAGGGCAGCCCCGCGGGCCAAATCTAAGTACTCCGCGGGCCAGATCTGCCCCCCCCCGGGCCTTGAGTTTGACACCCCTGATTTAGATGATGGTAGCCATAGAGGCCCACTGCAAATTGAAGAAGGCACACATCTACTCATATCTGTTTGTTCTCCTTTCTACTAAAGGGAGAAAAAAATGCAATCAGTACTCCCAAACTTTCAAAAACTTAGTTTCCCAGTTATCAAAATAAATAGTTGATTCCATTGTGCAGGTTGCAATATCGGAACACGTTTTTGGATAGAAAGAAAGGACAGATTTCCATACTGAAGGAATAAAGCGATTCCTGCAAAAATTAATTAGTTCTGGAAGTATCAATACTAGAAAGACTCCTGGTGATCACATACTTAAACATCACTGTTTAAACTGTTTAAATATCTGCAGGACTGCTTCCATTTCTAACACAATAGATAATATTGCTTCCCTAGAATGTGTAGGAAGCATTTCCCAGAAACCTCTGTCTTTCCCAATGAAAGTCAGTTGATATCTCAAATGATACTTCACTGTCAAAGGGAAAACTTAAAAGATGTTTAGCACTAGTTCGAAGTTACCACCAGTGGAAGAGTGCCATGGAGAGAGTACTACTGGAGCAAAGTGTCTCTGGGTGTCCAGAGATCCAACAGTACAAGTCCAATATAACTTCTTCTCAGTCGACCTTGTTTAATCACCACAGTTGTGACCAGCAACTCAGTCATTAAGAGAAATGGTTTCTAAGTAAAAATAATGTGATTGCAACTGTGTTTACAATTTTATTTCAGTTTGCTTTACTTTACAGCGTCAGAAATATATGACTCCAAAAATCTGGAGGAATCCAAACAGTGGGGAAGGGTTCCAAAACTCTTGAAGCCAGATAAAAGTGCAAATATTATAGCTCTTTCCCCCCCACTTTTCCACCTTTTGGTATGCTCCCCCGGTGCTGGGATAGTTAGCGAGAAAAGAATTGATGTTTGTACTTACCTTCATTGGAGACGAAGGAAGTAAGCAGATATACATTGTAAAGAGAGAGCTAACACCAGCTGTTTTCCTATTGCAGTTGTGAGGCAAACAGAAGCCTTCAGCGTGTAACTGATTAAGGTCTTGTCAATTTCAGGCAGCAGCAGCCAGCCTGCAGCGGGTTCTAATCAACTCATTTGAGCTTTTTACCTTGCAGTTAGCACTTTTAGGGGCATTCTCGGAAGAAAAGCAGCTCAGCAAGAGATGGCTTTTTTAAAGCAATATCTCTACTCTGGGAGTGGGGGAAGGAGAAAAAAACATGGCAAAAGGTACTAAGAGAACGTAGTGGTGAACACACACACACACACACACACAGAGTGGGGGGAGAGGAAGAGATGCTATGAAGATTGTAAATATTAATATTGATTACAAAGTTACTTTTTCATTACTATTGTAACTGCAAATGGTCCTTGTCCAAGATAACTAAATGAGGACTACCTTTATAACTTTATACACACACACACACACACACACACACACACACACACACCAAACTTTAGCATTAATGTAAGGAATCAACAGTTTTTTGGAGTACGATGGCAAAAAAGAATAGACAAATATGCCATCAATATCCTAAGTAACCTTCAAGCTCCCATTTTTTAAAAAAAATTTTTTTTTCCTGTACTATTTCATGCTAGCAAGAAAGTAAGTACTCTTACTTATTTTAAAGATACTATTTATGTTTAATTCTATAGTATATTGCTTTGTAATGGAAGGGCAAATTATAAATGCTTCTTTGCTTTTTGTGGGGGGGGGGAGTTTGCCATTAAAAAATGGTCTACAAGTCCGTGAATAGTTTTTTTTTTGTGTGTGTGTGTGATAATTCTAAATAGTCCTTTCTGGAATAATACTGCATATTTTTCTTTTTTCTTACACAATCATTGTATCTAAGCAGTATATATGGTAAATCAGAAATGTATAAATAATTTGGATCCAACATTACCTTGGATTTTGAATGACATAGTGGGGTCTGAATGCCAAAACAGTAAGAAGAAAAAATGTAGGTGGAGGGGTGGGACACACTAAATTTAATTTAAAACACTCCCATCATTTTTGTTTATTGTCACATTAAATTAGAATTTATTTATAATTTAATCTGCTTTTCATGTAAAAAATATCAATACAATTTTGCAGCAACTTTTAGAAGGACTGTGATGTCCAGACCTGAAGCTTTGGAGTATCTCGTTGTACCTAAGTACCTCATTGTCCTTAGATTATGTACTCTAAAAGAAGAGAAAAATATCCAAGGATGTTCTGCCTGAGTTAGCCCAAATATTGTTCTTTCCAAAACTTTTTATTTGGAAAGTCCTTGGCCATGTTTATTGCAAATACTGTGTATGGTCCTAATGATACAAGGTGGAGATAATTAAGTTAACACTCCCAGAGAAAGACAGTATGGTTAAGAAATGAGGTGGAGTTATTGTATACAATGGCTTGTAATGAAACTAGAACAATCTAGATCAATCTGCAACAACAAACCCGAGTTTTGAGTACTGTCTCACTACTGTATCACATAGATCTGTGACTTATGTATATTAATGCTACTGGGAGTAAGAAAGTAAGAGTCCTTCAAGAAGTAAAATTGTAATGTGATATTTTTGAGCAATATTAAAAGTACTATCTGTGAATTCCCATTGCCAGGGTTAGAGAGGTCGTTTCTCTATAAATATTTTGTCTGCTGATCCTGATGACTATATGCTGTAAATTCAAGAGATAAATGCAATATTTTTCCATTACAGGTAATCCTCAACTTACGTCCACAATTGAGCACAAAATTTATTTTGCCATTTTGTTAAGTGAGTTTTTACCCATTTTATGCCTTTCTTGCCACACGGTTGCTAAGTGAATCATTGCAGTTGTTAAGATAGTAATCCGGCGTCCCTGTTGACTTTGCTTGTCAGAAGGTCGCAAAAGGTGATTGCATGATCCCGGGACATCGCAAGTGTCATGAATGCAAGTGTCATAAATATGAACCAGTTGGCAAGCATCTGAGTTTTGATCACATGACTGTGGGGATGCTGCAACAGGCATAGGGGTGAAAAACAGTTGTAAGTCACTTTTTTCAGTGCCAATGTAACTGAGGGGTCACTAAATTAACTGTTGTAAGTCGAGGACTACCTGTACATAATTAACATTACAATATCTTGGATACCACTGCTGCAGAGACCTCAACAATTGAGTAAACCATTAATGATGAGAATCTTACTGAGCATTTCAGAAGCAAAGAGAGGTAATTTCTGTTTGAAAGTACTCCAAAAAGAAGTTAAACTGTGTTGATTGCAGTGTTTATGCAAAATGATTTTTTCCAAACTACATTCTAGGGAAATCTAAAATTATTTACAGCATCCCCATTCACCTACTCTCCAATGAAAAAAAAAGAAGCAGAAGCAGAATATGACATTAGAAACAACTTGTTTCCTGCCATTTCTTGTGATAAATACTTTTGGGAAAATACTATTATGCGAATGTTAGAGCAATAATTGTAAATTCTTCAGGCGAAATTTATTGTATGGATTCTCCCTTCCCCACTATTTTAACTATTTACATATATTGATGGTAAAGCCAAAGAGAGATCATTTATAACTATAATTTATTTTTATCCTGCCTTTATTATTTTTTATAAATATCTCATGGTGGGGAACATACATAATATTCTTTCCTTGCCCTATTTTCTCAACAGCAACAACCCTATGAGGTGGGTTGGGCAGAGAAAGAGTGACTTGTCCAAGGTCACCTATCTGGCTTTCATGCCTAAAACAGAACTAGAACTCAAAATCTTATGGTTTCTAGGTTAGCACCCTCAACCATTACATCAAACTGGGTCAAACGTGACTTATCTAAATAAGAGTGAATACTCTAAATAGTATAATTCTTAAATAATATACCAAGGTTCTTTGGCAGGCTTGATGGGATTCACAACTCAATCTAAAGGAACTTTTTAAAATCAAAAGTTTTAAACCTCATGCATATTAACACAAAAATCAAAGTGCAACAATAAACTTGTTATTAATGTCTCTGTGCTGCCTTAGATGAATCAAACACCAAAATAATTCACAACCAATTTCAAAATAGTTTTTACATTGGTATAAACAAAGGAGGGGTAATAATGTATCGCACTATGTTCAGGTAGAAGCTTGCTGATGAAAATATATCTTAACAGAAGAAGTAATAATATTACTGCTTTAATAAATTTTGTTCAGCTAATATACATAATTCAGAATTATGGAGATCCTAAAATAAATTGGCATGTTAACACTATTAGAATCCTTTCTTATAGCTGAACCGAACTGCTGAGTTTCTATATTCAGTATTTTCATGCACAGCAGATGATGTCATTGTTAGCAAATGTACACATACACTCCCCTTCTCATGATTCCTGAAATAAAAATGCTGAAGTTCCTCAACTGCCTATTTAGACATTGTCTTAGTACAGGATTTTTTTCTGTTTCGTTAATTCATTTTCAAACATGTGTAATAAACATTATTATTATTCCCAGATCAAAACGTGATTTATTTACACACACAGACGCACACAATTGTTCACTTAGTGTTGTGTGTGATGTTGTTAACCTCACAACAAGATCTCTCTGTGGTCTGTAAGAGTGTCATTGTCTAGGCCACAAACTCCATTCTACCTTTATTTTTTAGTAACTCAGTTTTAAAAAAGGAATTTGTGCGAAGGAAGAAAGTATTTCCTGGCATGCTTTCAAAAGAAATTACATTTAATGCATTAAATACTTTTTAACAAATTAGCATTTCTGTATTAAAGTGATATATTTCTTCAAACATGTACAACAGAAATAAACTCGTACTTAGCAGAGGGCAAACACTATTTTATACACATTAAATATTATATATTTTTAATTAAGATTATTTGGAATATGATAAACAGAATACACTTACCTTCTTCCTTCTAAAAATCCTGTTTTTCAGTATCGTTTTGTACTTAAGGATAGGACACTTGGATTATCCATGTGTGCATACTTAATAGAGCTGGAATGTGATTCCCGTTTTAAAAGTTTCTGCTTGCTTAATCTCTCTAGAACTTAATTACTTAGGAAGTGTGCCTTGAAAAACCACGGATCGAGAGAGTCTTAGTTGGTTATATTGCCCTGTAGTAGAAAAACAAATTAGTTACTTTACTCCTAGAGAATCTGGTTCTGCCTGTTAGAGATACTGTACAACCTTTCTTCCAAGGCGGGCCATTTTATTCTAATGAGCCAATACCAGGAAGTGTTTTGTGTAACACTCTCCTTACTGTAATTTCCAGCTTACAGTGAAAATACCTGTTGCTTAATACTAGTGCTTTCCTAAAAATGAAGTCCCTGAATATCAAATACTTATAATGAAAACTAGGAAAACATTGAGGAAGGGGAGAATGTATTACTAAAAGTTTGCTTATGTTTTAGTAATGTTTTATTAGTAGTTGTTAACTTCTACTTAGCTTTGTATTTTTATTCTTTTGCAATTTTGATATAAACTATCAAAGCTTAAGCAATAAAAAAGGGTGTTTTTTTTAAATGAAAGGAATATATTGTTAACAGAGAAAAACTTCTTTGAAATTATTGCTGAGAATTGAAGAGAATTATGGACTTGGTCTATTTGCAAACTAAGTTTTACCCATTTTGCTATCTGTTTGTATTTTCAAATTATTATTATATAGCTGAACCAATACATGACAACTGAAATCATTTTTTTCATTCATCCAATATATAAAGTGGTAGTGGAGGGGAAGAGCAATTCTTATATGGTGTTGAACTCCATATATAAATTCCATTATTGAACCATTATTAAAAATAATGAAGAAATAAACAGTTGAAGATAGTGGATTGTAATGAAATGGATAAATCTAGGTTTTTGTTCCTTTCTCTCTCTCTCTTTCTCCCTCCCTCCCTCCCTCTACCTCTCTCTCTGTCTCTCTACTTCTCTCTCTTTACCTCTTTGACATTATGCTTTCTGAATAATTTAAACTTGTACTCTCAGCCCATTACACTTCATAGAGTAATTATACAGATCAGCTGGGGGAAGAACAGTGCATACTATACTTAGCTCCCTTGTATGATTCTGGTATAACCGATGCCCGGTGCCAAAATAAGTAAATTTGCAAACTTACGTTTAGGGAAAAATTTACAGAAAAGCTGCATCTCTTCTGTTGTGTATGTATCTCTAAGTATAATTTCACTTTTCTTCTGCTTCTTGGTACTATTCTACATCATGGTATTCTCCATTTGTGGTCCAACGTATTTGGAAAAAGCACTGAGTTGAGGAAGACTGTTTTAGAGAAACTTAACAAAATAAATGAAATACAAGGAGAGCACTTTCTTTTTACTAAGCATGCTCTTGGTTCCAAATCAAAGGTTTTAATACAGTTCTTGTCAGTACTATTTATCTAGACATTTTCAACCTACAAGTGGGAAGAATGTTTGCCTAAATATGCTGGTTTGTAGTTCATCTCTAAGAAATGAAAATACTTTTCTGAACTTTTTAATAACTTTGCTGTGACTAATGAAAATTGATATTTTTCCTTGGAAGAACAAAAAGAGGAAGATCAATTTTATCAACTACATTGTGTGTAGGCTTTTCTATATTTTAAATCACATGTTTTTTCAAACATATCTCCTCCATTGAGTTACCAACCTGAGTATAAATAAGGGCAGCTTGGAACCATATCAAACAGGTAGATCACAAACCTGGAAAAGTCCATCCATTACAAGTACAGGACTTTTTGTAAACTTTACAGCTGCTTCTAAGAACAGTTTGCAAGTTTCAAACTTGCAAGAACAATCCTTTATGGTTTTGCTTTTGAATTTAACTTTTGATATCAAAATATCTAAACTTCTACCACAATCCTAAGGCTATTTATTTTGAAGTGAAGTGAACCCAGTGAAACTTCCTCCCATAAAAAGCTCACAAGGTTGTTTTCTTACAACATAACAGTGTAATCCTATTATCATTGTATGATCATCAGAGTCAGACTTAGGCATTTTCACATAAAAGATTTTCAAATATATTTGCTTTTCAGAGGATCATTCTAAAAAGGGCAGCATTTTTAGGAGGTGTAGGTTCTAGAAAGTATAATAGGAAAATAAAGCTTTAACTGCCTTCTACAGAAAATTATCTGAGTTCAGTTCACCCAGGATGGGTTTGATCAAAATACAGGCTTTCTGACATTTTAAGAGTAATGAGAAAATAAATTAACCATTTGTATTTATTCCACTGAGAAGAAACGGTTAATAAATAGGCAACAGCAAGATTTATGTTTGGCTATAGAACGATGTTTTGTATCTTTCCTATTATTTGAATAGATTCTGCTTATTCATATTGATTTGCATTGATTTTTAACCACAGTAGGTAGCATTACCATATTTTTATTTGATCTTTTTTCCCCTTAGATTAGCAAATAAACAAGACAAAGAAGGTGCCTTGGCAGAAGCAGATGTGATTGAATATTTATCTCTTGAAAAGCTTGTCAATGAGCACAAATGCCTCTGTCAGATTGTAAGTGCATTTTAAATAAGATTAATTTCCTTAGACATGTTGCTTGGCAGAATTTTGAAATAAAGTTATGCAATTCTATCACTTTATTTTTCTCTATATCATATGCCTCTTTATGTCTGATTAGTGATGGCTATGAGAAAGATGATTTTGTTGCTTATTACCTGGATGATAAGCAAATTTCAGAATGTCATTTCTCAGAAAAGTGCTTAATGGAATATCAGTCTCTGTAATATCAGTTTATTTATTTTTTTGAAAGCATTTAATTTCCTGATGAAACATAATATTCAGGTACTACTATCTGTATTGTTGGTTCCTAAACTGAGAAGGCTAATCAGTTCAGTGTTTTTAAAATTATCTGGTCTGCTATGGAACCACAACTTCCTATAAGTTATCAAAAAATTGCATGGAAATATCCATGTAGTCACCAGGACCTATGATTGATTTGAAAGAGCATAACAACAGCAACAACGTGCTATGGAAATACAGGTTTCAGTTAACAGTTATATTTTCCACAATTCACTAATACAAGTAGTCCTTGACTTATGTCCACAATTGAGCCCAACATTTATGTTGCTAAGTGAGAAATTTGTTAAGTGGGTTTTGGTCCATTTTACGATTTTCCTTGTCACGTTTATCAAGTGAATCACTGCAGTTGTTAAATTACTAATGTTTTTAAGTGAATTTTTTTTCCCCATTGACCTTGCTTGTCAGAAGGCTGCAAAAGGTGATCATATGACCCCTGGATAATGCAGCCGTCATAAATATGAAACTGTTGTCAAGCATCTGAATTTTGATCACATGACCATGGGGATGCTGCAACGGTCGTAGGTAGAAAAAATGGTCATAACTCACTTTTTTCAGTGACATTGTAACTTCAGTCACTAAATGAACCGTTGTAAGTCGAGGACTACCTGAACAATGAAAACTCATACATTGACAGGGGAAGGAAGATTGTTCTTTTTTTTAAAATATTAAAAACAAACTTTATTAAACATAAAAAGATAAAATACCATATCAAGTACACACAAAATACATTTATATTAATCCAAAC
>JANHZT010004412.1:46602-56940 GCA_032468215.1 Stegonotus admiraltiensis | reverse complement strand
AAAGTTGAGTTCTTGAACAGGGGTCTCCAACCTTGGCAACTTTATGACCTGTGGACTTCAGCTCCCAGAATTCGTCAGCCAGCGAGTACTGGCTGAAGAATTCTGGGAGTTGAAGTCCACAAGTCGTAAAGTTGCCAAGGTTGAAGACCCCTGGTCTTCAACACATGAATAACACAACTTCACATGAAGTATTTCAAAAGAAAAGATATGTAGATTAAATATATGGCACTGTTAAATGATCTTGGGAACATAAAGGAGGCAGCAAGAGAACTAAGGAGAGGTAAGGGTAATGTAGAAGAAAGTCCAGGGGAAAAGAAAAGCATGAGAAAGAGATTTAAAGTAACTCTGCCTTAATTATACTAGGTATAACTTGTGTGGGAAAGTTATTTTTATGGCTCATGATTCTGTTATATTACCCAAGTCACAATAAAGATCTTTCCAGCTCACAAATTTACAAACTCATAAAACAAGAACCATGAGAATTTATGGAAACATATTTATTGCTAATAGAATAATATTACAGAATCTTGAAAGCTTACTAAATAATTCTCCCACATAACATACATTGTTAAGGCAGCTTTACTCTGAGTATCTTTCTCATGCTTTCCTCTATTTCCTGGACTCATATCTGTTAGAAATGACACTGTTTATTCTCTGCTTTGTTCTGTGGTACCCTTGTGCTTCCAAGGTCTGTTAACATATTCCATCCCAGAAATTTATGTGGCAAGTGAAAAAAAAGCTTGGCTATATAAAAAGGAATGATGCCTTCTTCCTCAATTGAATTAGAGAAAGAGCACAACAAAATAAAACTTTTACTTTTATTGGAAACTAAATATATTTTTGTCTCATTTTTGGGGGGGGAGGGGAGGGAACGGGGTTGTGAAAAATAGTGCTGTAAGACCTTTATAGAATATTGCTTTATTTGTTTGTTTATTAAATGCATTATCTGCATCCAAGGAATAAATTTTCAATATCAGTCTTAATCCTATGCAAATTAACTTCTACTCCAATATGTCTACCATGCTCATCAGTAGTAAACCAGTAGTTCTGGTTTTATCAGTAGCTTGAGATTTTCTCCATGTGCATGGATGAATATTTGCTGTATCAGAATTGTTTAGTTATATTATTGCTGTTTGGTTGTTGTTGTTTTTTTGGCAGTTGGATGGGAAACACCAAAAGTTAACAGAATTCGAAAACTTGAGCCCCTTGGTGAAACTCATCATAATGGTAATTTCAGAGGAATTGTCCTCGGCAACATATATTTTATTTTGCATATTGGCTTATTTCTTTTATTTTGACTAATTTGATGCTTCTTTAAGAACAATCCATAATTTTCACTCTTTGTTTTTCTCTTTAAACTATATGTAAATGGCATCTAGTTAATAATTTTATTTCATTCTCTTCGCTTCAGGACAAATCTGTTGCTTATTGAGGGGATCATGTAGTTAGTTGTATATTGCTCAGAGGGGGAAAAAATAGAACACATTAAAGTGTAAAAAGGACCATATCCATTCTTAACTATTCACCCAAAGAAGGTCTGCTATGAATTGCTATAAATAGATTTTAAGAAATATTGAAATAGGAGAAAAATAATTTCTGAGCAGACAAGCATTCACACAATCTTCTCTGCTTCTCTTTGCTTCTTTCTCTTCTCAACACCTATAAATATTGAACCTTAAACATAGATTAATCACGTGCTAAATTCTATAAGGGGGAGCAGAAGAGGGGGGGAAATTGTTATGCGTTAATTAGGCAGGAAGACACTGCGTGCCTAATTTATGGTTACTTACCTGAATATGTAGAAATCATTTGTAAGTACAGTGCAGTTTTTATTAGCATATGGTTTTCTAAAAAAGTATAGTTTTGCTGTTAATTTTATTAATAGCATGTGAAAGGTTGAAAGTATTTGTATCATTTTATGTAAAAACTTGAAAAACTGATTGGAAATGTTTTCTGTTTTGACAAGATGGCATTCTTCAGTGATAGAATGTATGTCATGTATGTATAGTTGGTGTTCAACCTCAGGACCTCTAAAATGATCTTGAGCAATAAAAAGACTAATGCCTGGTGTGCTGGTTTGACCTGCTTCTCAGAGCATGTAATATTAAACTAGATCAAGGTTATCCAACTTTCTCTAGCTAAGGGCTATATTTTTCCTTTGAATAGAATACCTAAGGCCGTATTTTTTTAAAAAAAGGACACTGTTAGACAAAAACTAAATTTTATTTCATCTATGGTTAAAAGCATTTAAAATTAGTTAATTGCAGTTTATATGGTGAGCCCCACATATTTAATCCCCCCCTTCTTTCACATTAAAATTTATGAAGTAGCAACTTTTGGAAGAGTTGTAAAATGATAACTAAGATGTTCAAGGTTTACTTGCAGCACTGCAGGTCTCAGAATTTACTTCTCTAGATTAGAAATATGTATGGAAAATTTATATGTGCATAAATCTATATTTTGTACATAAATTGATTTCCTTTGTAATAGACAACCGTATAATTTTCAATAGTTGTTTAATATCCATATTTCTTTTTAAGGAGTATAAAGAAAAGAAAATGAGAGAAAGGACAGAAAAAAGAGGTAGGGAGGAGAAGGGCCATGTTTTTGGATTATAATCTTTTTGCTCTTAACTATCAGCCTGATTGTATCTGGAGTTGAAGTTGTCATTCCTTGGACAATATTTTTGTTAAAAAGTGGTATAGAATTATTCTTATGCAAGAAATACTTCTGATTGCAAGTTATAAATCAAGTTTGTGAAGCTGTACAGATGAGATATTTCCTATAAGCTTTGATTTTCAACTTACTCAAAGAATACAATTACTTACAATTTTGCATTTCAATTCTTGTCAATATTTCACTTGAAAACATGACAACTTTGATTTGAGATGATGAAAGAGATACATCACTTGAGTACTATTTACTCTGGATTTATTGGGAGTATTACATACCATTGACTCCAGTTTTAGAAGCTGTGAATAATTACTAGAATTTTAGATTTCTAGCTTCCTTATAATTGAACTTTTCTATAATTTAGGCCTTAAAAAAACACAAATATCCAACAAATTTTATTGCTCCTTGTTAAGTATTTTTCTATAGTTTTATTCTTTCTGTTGTTTTTAAATAAAATGGTATTTAGGTTTAGATCAGCTACCCAGTGACTCTGCATTTCTTGACTAAGAGATCAGTTTTAGTCATCAATCTTTAGAAAAAGGAAAGGTAGTTGGGAAATTCTGATCATGGTGGGCAAAAGGAACAGGGCAGGAAACTAGTGGGGAAGGAGCACAATGACCCTTACTTCCAGAATCTTAAATATCAGGGAAAATTTAGGAACAGAATAGAGAAGCCACAATTCCAAACTGTAGAATTATTAGATACAGATAGTCCTCCCTTAAAAATGCAACTTTATCACTAAGCAGTGTGATTGTTAAATGAAACATCATGACTGCACCTGACTTATGACATTAGCTCTACTGCAGTCATCGAGCAGATCACACATGGTTAAATGTGGTGTCACATGATTGTGACTTGCTGCCAGCTCCCCTGCTAACTTTGCTGTCAGAAGCTGGCTGTGATGGTCACAGTGGTGATCTTATGACCATGGGACACTGCAACAATCATAGATCTGTGCCACTGGCAAAGCCCATCAGTTTGACTGCAGATACGCCATGACAACCATAAGTTCCAATCGTATGTGTCAGCTTTGAAAAAGGCAAAATTTGTGCTAGTGATCATTACCATAGAAAAGAAACTGAAACTGAAATTGAAAACATTGTCATTCCTTTATAGTAATTTGGTATATTTGCATCTGGAATACTGTGGACAGTTTGTTGGCACATTTTTAAAAAGACTATAATATTTCTGGGAAAAGTGAAGAATACAGAAATCAAAACTACTAGGGTCTTGAATGCCTACCTTATGAGAAAGTCTAGAACACCTTTGATTTAGAAAAAGTGATGGGACAAAGTTAACAGTTGAGGTATGTAATATCACGCATGGTACAGAGAAAGTGAAGGCAATTTTTTCTCCTTTTATTAAAACCCTAAGCCAAGGAGTCATACTGTGAACCTGACTGAAGGTTTTAGAAAAAGCACTTCTATATACAACAATCAATTTTTGGAATTCAGTATTGCAAGTTGTGATGTCCAGTAATTTGGGTGGCTTTTAAAGGGAGTGGATACAATCATGAAGGACAATTCCATTAAGGGCCATTAGTTCTGAAGACTAAATATTATCTCTCAGCTGGCGGTGCATGCCTTCAAATACAAGCTGCAGAAGAACATCAGCAGGATGATTGAATGTCTCTACCTCCTGCTTCTCTATACCACAGGAGTATAGGTTGGAAAACTACTGGACTAAGACAGACTTGGGTCTGATTCAGCAGTTCTCTTCTGTAAAAAGGATCTTGTTATCTTAGAATATTATTGTAAGGATTTGTAACTAAATTAGTTGTATTATATAATCCAACTCTACACTTGAAGTATTTTTGATTTGTAGAAAATATATAGGAAACACACAGTTGACGTTCTGTTAATGCCATACAAAATAAATAAAAACGTATCTTAATATCTTACAACAGATTGAAATTTCATAGGTTTTCTCTGTTGTAGAGTTTAAACAGTTTTAACAGATAACATTCATTATCAATTTACATCTGGAGAGGAAGGAGGAGTTTTGATAAACTAAAGCAAAATATGATGTTTCAATAGGTATGATTTAAAAATCTATAGTCAGCACAACTAAAAGAAAAAAAATATCCTAAAAACTGGTGAATATAACCAATGCAACGTCTTGTTCTGTCTCCTCTGAATGCCTCCACTATCTTTCTATAGCTTTATAATTTTGCATATTCTAAGCCTGCCTGATGAATTCTGTCTTTTAATTCTTTTTTTTTAATGGATGTTTCTGTTCTAACATGGTTTAATAATTTGACACTTGCCTTGTTTTCCTTTTTGAAATTCTGCTTACATTAAAAAAAAATACATTGTCATAAAAATCTTCGGATACTTGGTTTTGCAACTGAGTGCAATCTGCTGTTCGCATCTCCAAATCACTAAGGTTTATACCTACTTTAAATCTTCAATGTTTGTTGCTGCTGATTTAGAATTAGTTGGGAAAATAGGGGGAAAGATGCTTCTTATAGAAATGATTCTCCGAAATTGTTCCTTTTGTTTTCTGTATTCTGACTGATTTGATCAATATTATTTATGAAACATAAAGTAGGTTGAGAGTGGCAGTAACAGGGATTTTTAAGATAATTATATATAATAAAGAATACTAGCCATCTGGTGCCAGTTAATTTAGATTGTTATGTTTAACTAAACATAACATTATTATTATGTTTAACTAAAAATTCCTTTGTTTTAACATTATTAATTTGCACCAGTTGGAAAAAGTTCCTCCATATTTGTTTTTATGTCTAGGATAGAGTAGTTGTGGGCTTAGTATTTGTAATTCTAAAATTGTTTCGAGTGTGTTTCTTTTTCTACAAGTCATTCTGAAAATAAAAGTTATAGCCAGAAGGAGTGACAAAAATGTAAAAGAAAGATTGTGAAACTAATAAACATGTATAGCAAACATGTATCTTTCAGTATATAAATTGTGCACAAGATAGAATTATCAGATGAAAGCTAAAGATTTTTGTATCCATATTAAATAAGCAGAGAATTCCATGCCTTTTTTTCTGTTCAATTTGCAATAGTTGGATAAGAGGTATATTGTCTGTTAATTTGATTTCTTTTCTAATTTATGCTTTAGATTTCTATGGAAAGCCATTGCCGCCACTTGCTATACATCAAAGACCTAACAGCGATATGCATGGTGTCATTTCTTAACTAGCAGTCATTTTGTAGCTTTCAAGAGGAATCTAAAATAACATTACATTAGACATTGCTTTCTTTTTTGAAGAGATACTTGGTATTCTTACAAGTTGCTGGGCAAGGGCATCACGGTTACATTGGGTTCCTGGTAAGGATGTTTCTTCTAAATGTTAACAATCCTGCTTCCTCAATTTACCAGCTGCTCTTCCAAAGTTGATATGGAACAAGGAAACTCATACAAGCAGAATTCTTGCAAAAGAAATGACAACAGGATATTTATTTCCCTTGCTGGAAACAATATTCTCAAGACCAAACTCAACTTGATTATGCACATACATGCTTTCAGTTTGGCTAAATATTTTTCTATATTCAACACTTCAAGATTTTTTTAAAAAGTACATGCATGTTCAAATGGGAAAAATACGAACTGTACTTTTAAACAATTTGATATATTTTTATAGTATTTTATTTGTTTTTAAGAAATTATTTGATCAGCAGAACTATTTTGACATACTAAAATGCCTACCTATATTCATAAGTATCTACTACATTTTTTTTGGAAAAGCAATATACTTGTGTGTGATTTGCTTCACAGTTTGCCTATTTGTTAATTATGTCGTTTTATCTTGTTCTTGGTCCACCAGAAAGAAATGTGTGTTGGAAAGAAACTGTATTCATGTTTTCCTTGATGGGAAACAGCACTTCTGGAGTTTTGAGACCATTAATTTTGTGTTCTTGGAGCTAGAGGGAGAGGGAACATTTTGACTTTCCAAAGGATAGAAAGAAATGTCCTTCAATTACTGTATAGAGTATTCATGGCCACTTCTCTTGCAGTACTCGTTTCATCTTGGGGAACATGTGAAACTATGGATTGGGGAACCAGGGCTATGGGTCACTTTAAAGTAAGTAGAAGTAGAATTGTAGAATGAGTGACACCTCCTTACACCAAATGTAACTAATGTATCTTCTCCCAGGCTTATGGGGCAAGCTTAGCTGTTTTAAAGAGTAATAGGTGGATGCAAAGTTCATGTTCCTTCACAATCCAAGCCTTGGCTTTGAATTCAAATTTCTGCATAACCTTTATTTCATTCACGCAGACACATTTCCCCATTACTTTGGGGTTTCATATATGCTGAAATAAATGACAATGTTTATTTTAAAAAGGTATCTTTCTCCCCTGAAGATTTTTTTATTGCTTCAGTTGTTAATAATTGCAAATACTATTCTAACAATGAAGATTTTTAAAAATATGTAAATACCTTTCTTTAAAAAAAATTACAATCCAATTTTTACTTCCTTTTTCTTCATTGCAGATTAGAGGTAAATGATCAAAATTTGCATATGATCAGAGATTTCTCTGTATGCTCAGATAGTGAAAGTAATTGAATGGCTTACAAATATCATAAAGCCTTAATACTAAACTGAAAAATCTGTGAATGTAATGAGGTTTGGAAATTCTCACCTTCCAGCAACATCTTATTCAGAAGCTTCTGTTTCTTTGCAGTTTAAAGTAATGCTTTTGTTCTGCTTCATAACAGTAACGCCCATGTAACAGTAACAGTCATGAAACTGATCAATTTGAATCCTTTCATACACGATCTGTATCTATCCTAAAGTCATATAAAAATAGTCTCATAAACATAGTCAGTTGCATGCATACAAGCTGAATGAGCTTGCTGTTGTAAGATTACTTTCTGGGTAATGTAAAAGATGGTGCATAATTCATGGTACATTATTGTTTCCATATATATGGAATTCCTGAATTTTTAGATTACAAAAATTGAAGTTTGTTTTTCATTTCCCCTTTTAGTTAAGGACTGTCCTACTTTCTTGAAGCTCAAAAACATTTTTTCCTCTCTCAAGA
Organism: Stegonotus admiraltiensis; assembly: GCA_032468215.1. Lineage (NCBI taxonomy): Eukaryota > Metazoa > Chordata > Lepidosauria > Squamata > Colubridae > Stegonotus > Stegonotus admiraltiensis. The sequence goes on along the minus strand of JANHZT010004412.1, from coordinate 49,257 downwards.
CTTATGCAATAGGACTTCCTCCTTACCCATGCTGTATTTTTACCTGCCTCCAGTCCTCAAAATCTGTTTCAAATAGAAGATTTTCTGTCTGGAGAACATATTGAGGGCAACTCATGGGAAGTTGCAACTCATGGGAAATTGCAAGTCATAGGAAGAATTATTTACCTTCTATTTTATTAGTGGAAATAGATTCAATAATGAAGCATATTCATGGGATTTTTATTGTTACCAGATGCATAAGTACTAGGAATGTGTTTTTAACATGTTGACTTTCCTTTTGTTTATTTATTGAATAGTACATTTAATGTTTGTATGTCTGAAATAAAGATACGCAGAAATGTGATTTAATATTTCATAGTACAATTCACTTTATCTGGAAAACCGTTTTTATTTTTTTAAAATTGTAAGTTTCATTATTGACTTGCTAAAGAATCCAGTTGAAGTGTGATAGATTTTCAAATTTCCCCAATGCAGTTGAGCACAAGGTTGGATGGAGTAAGGCTTCCGTTTCAGAAATTATTTTAAAGAAATACCTTGGCTCTTGTGTGAGCACATCACTTCTCCATTGTTCATTTTACCAACCATTTCCATTCGATCCTGGGGGAAAAAAGCAGTGCTTTTAAAGGGTTGAGACTGTGAAAAGGCAAAACAACTTTAAGGAGTCAGTATTTTAAAGCAGCTACTACTTTCACAGCCCTAATGTAGAGCAAGAGTTAGCAACTTGGAGTCTTAACAGCTTTTGGACTACAGCATCTTAACACCCACAAAGCAGCAGGTTGCTTATCTCTGCTGTAGAGTCTGGATATAGCATACCTTACTGTTACTTAGCAAAGTGTATCAGTTTGAAAAACTGCAAACCTGCTTCTTTGGATAAATGGCAGACACGGCAGATGTACAACTCACAAACATCAGCTAGTTGGGATTCATCCAGTTCACTACTTTGTCTAAGTGCTACTTCAATTGCCTCAACTATGCTAGGCTTTTTTAAAATGGAGAGGGAGAGCTTGGTGTCATCCATGTATTTTTGGCATCTCAGCCTACATCAGCCTACCAGCATTTAATGCAGATGTTAAAGAGCACAGGAGATAAAATGGAGCAATGAGGGAATTCATAGCCATAAAAGTGAATATAATGCATAGACCTTCGTGATTCTGATTTTTACACAGTATTCACATGAACCTATCGTCAAATCAGACATCTGCATTCACTGAGCCATTACAGTTATATAGTCCCAGCTGGTTTTGATGCTACCTGGACAAAAAAGCCCTGGACTGAAATGGATCATGGATTCCAATGAAATTTCCATTCAAATGAAACCACAATCACATGTAATTAATCTGCATAAAATTAACCATAAAATAAACCTTAGAATCTAGTTTTACAACTGGTTGTCCTATGATTTGCTTCAAGAAATCCTTTGGAGGTCATTTCCATAGGTTCATTTTTTGTACGTCTCCGGTATTCCACATCTTTTTCCATTCCTTAAGCAGCTTGGGCATTTCTCCAAATGGAGACTTACTGACCAACTGACAAAATCAGTGATTGAATTATAAACATTTGCTATTAATATCACCAAAAAAAAGGTATATTTTAGATGGGACCCATCTAACATTTTCAAATTGCACATAACACCTATCTGTGACCAGTGAACAATTTCTGATACCCTCATGATGCAAACATGTAAAACTCAGGTTTGGACCCTATCAAGTTTTTTCACTGGATCTATCTGAAGTCATTGTTTCAGAATGGCATAAAAATGCAGACCCAAGACACTGATCACTGTGCTTTTAAGATTCAGAAATAATAATTAGGAGTCAATGAGTAGAGAAGCACCAGGGGAATCCAGGGTCTGTCTCCCTTCAATTGGGCCAGCCTACGTTGCAGGGTGGTTGTGAGGGAAAACGGGAGTACAATGTAATTTGCCCTCAACTTCAAAACAAATATATGAACTACTACAAAACAAGATAAATGAACTACTTTTCTAGACTGTCCTCTTAATAGAAATTAAGGGACCCTTGGTTTTTCAATAAAACATCAATTATATTCGGGGGGGAAAAACCCCGCAAGCAAAGATCAGACTCAAGTAGATCCTGTTTTTAGAAGCTAGGTAGCTTAGCTAGCTTTAGAAGCTAGCTTTTCATATATATACTGCGCTCCCGACCCACAAGTTTTAAAAAAGGAAGAACTAGCTACGTTGCAGCCCCACATTCTAGCCAGCCTAGTCTAATGCTGCTGCTGCGCTACGAGTCGTTGTCAGCTCCTCCCCGGCAGGGGGCGCTAAATTGCGCTCTCCTCCGTCCCCTCTCCATCCGCGACTCGGTTTTCTTGAGACGCTTCCGCCGGCCCGATTAGGGCTGCAAAGGACAACATGCGCGCCGCTTCCAGCGTTGACCATGTTCTCGCGGGGGATGCTTCGGGCGAATTTGGTTGCCGTTCGGCGACACAGAAAGGAGCGGTATTCCTCGGCGAGGACCCAGGTGAGCGCGAACCGGTTGAGAAGACGCCACTTTCGCTTCGCCGCGTTTCCGTGGCTTTCCCAGCATGCCCAAAGTCGACTTTAAGTGGGTATAAAGCAGCAGTCTTCAAACTCGGCAGCTTTAAGACTTGTGGACTTCAACTCCCAGAATTCTCCAGCCAGCTATGCTGGCTGGAGAA
>JANHZT010004412.1:34550-46502 GCA_032468215.1 Stegonotus admiraltiensis | reverse complement strand
TCCAGCCAGCTATGCTGGCTGGAGAATTCTGGGAGTTGAAGTCCACAAGTCTTAAAGCTGCCGAGTTTGAAGACCGCTGGTATAAAGTGAAATTATATCCTATCGACTTAGAGATGGGGATCTCGGCTATCTTTGCTTCGCCAGTACAATCATAATCGTAAGTTTATTTGTCAAGCATATATAAGACAGCAGGTAAAAGTATAAACATAATTTGAATAAATGAAAAGAGTAAGTAAAAAAGGAATATTAAGACAGGGAGGGTAGGCACGCTGGTGCACTTATGCACGCCTCTTACAGACCTCTTAGGAATGGGGTGAGGTCAGCAGTAAACAGTTTAAGGTTAAAGTTTTGGGGAAAAGATTTAGATCTCATTTCTGGTATTAATGGAAAGGTGTATTTTTCTTTTCTTTTTTTCTCTGTCGTTGGGGTAGAAGGGGGCTCTACAATTTCTTGCGGAAAGCAATAGCACAGATGCCTGAGCTTTAGGCGTTTCCTTCTCACTTTTATATTCAAAAGGTGTAAGCGATATATGATCCCTATTGCAAATAATCTGTCCCCGAAATCAGCCTGTCTTAGACAAAAATTTACCAGTTAAAATGTAACTTGCATACAGGGAATTTATGCTCGCTCTCTCTCTTTCTCTCACACATGTCACATCAGAAAGCGTCAACGTCACAAACAAAGCTGCAGAAGCAAATATGCCAGGTTGTTCTCAATCACTTCGAGAAACAATACTCCGAAGAGTTGGGAGGAGCATGGAATTCAGTCAGGTTAATTTATTTTTTGTTTTGTTTTCTTCCTACTCTTTCCTCCTGACACCATTTCATCCTTATTTTAAATAATTAAAATTGTACTTGTCTTCAAAATGCCAAAAAATTTTATGTTAGATTTTTTCTTATAAAACGGAACCATACAATCAAAGCTGAACTGGTGGTATATCAATCACTATAAATATATATATATAGCAGAATCCTCCTCCTTAATGACCCTGCTCTTAATTCAATATTTCCGATAATATTTAGGAATATATCTCCCATCAGTCCCTGGGATGGGATGGTTTATGAAAGGCATAAGTCAGCATTCCATACTGGAATCATTTGACATGTATGCAGACCTTATGAATGACTTATTGTAAGATGATCATTACAGCTTGATAAAATTGGGTGATGAGAATTTCAAAATAAATGCTTTGATGATTTTTGACAAAACTGCAGCAAGAGGCAGAAGAATTGCTCCTGTAGGGGGATCTACACTTTTCTAGCTAATTCTGTCTGAAGTGAAAAACTGGAAAGACAACCTAATTGAAAGAAACAGGAGGTCAGAATAGCTAAAAAGTGTATTGCCCACAATAGACGTTGCAAAAGCAGTATTTTTGTATTTTATTTTTCAGATAGTTTCAATTCTAGAACTGCTGTAGGTTATACACCAATTAGAAAAGAGAACCCATAGATCTGGTCTCGCTGCAGTCCCAGCCTACCACAGATCTGCTTCCTTTTGCTTATTACAGATGTCAAGAGTCCCCATATTGGAAACCATTATATTCAGAATTCTTGGAAAGAGTAAGGAAGCTGTTTCTTCTTATGATATTGAAGGTTGTGTATGTGTTGAAGAGAAGTAAAATTGTGGGATTTACTTTTCCATCATAAGATATCGTTCACATAGAAATCTATATTTTAAAAATCAGGCTTAATAGTTTTCTGGATTGGTTCCACAGATTCAACTCAATCTAAATCTTCTGATTTCAATGCTAGTGCTTCCTCTTAATAGTACCATATATAGTTGAATATCTGCAAATATTTTTCCTTTGCTTATGAATTAGACACATCCATTTGTGTATCTGCTTTAGATTTTCCTATGTTTCATTTTAGAAAATTACATGGGTTTATATACATATTTTGCAGTTTGAATTGTGCTTCAGTGCTATAATCACAACACTACTCTGTCACATAATTAAAATGTGACAGAAAAGAAAAGAGGTATACTATAAACCAGTGTTTCACAATCTTGACAACTCGAACAGAAATGGACTTCAAATCCTAGAAAACCCCAGTCAGCACAGTGATTAAAGAATAGTGGCTCAAAAATTATATGATTTTGGTAAACAGTCTCTTGGCGATACTATTTCTTTCTACTGACCCAGTATGATGCATTCTATCTAATTATATCAATTAGATATAATTAGATATTATTTTTTCATACCAAGATCCATATTTAGCTTCTAAATGGCATCCATATTTAGCTTTTAAATGGGTTAGGCAGAACCTGCACAAATGTTACACAAATGTGATACAATTAAATTCAAATTTAACCACAATTAGAGGTATTAAACATACAAAATAAGATCAGCTTCTTTGTGTAATTTTCCTCTCCTCAATGGGCTGAACCCAAGATTTTAGGAAGGCAGCATAAATGTTGTACAATAGTTAGCATTTATATCCTGCCTTATTTTTGTTCACCCAAGCCTGGCTATACAATGACTGATCCAAGTTCAGCCATTGGTTGAATTTGCACTATTTATTTAACCAGGTGACCTTGTAGTTGCAGTTGCCTAATAATCAAATGTGTGCTGCCTTAAAGTTCTGAACAAAGCTGGAATATTAATTTTGACATAGAATACCAGAGTTGGAAGGGACCTTGGAGGTCTTCTAGTCTAACTCCCTGCTTAGGCAGAAAACCCTACACCACTTCATACAAATGGTTATCTAATCTCTTCTTAAAAACTTCCAAAGTTGGAGTATTCACAACTTCTGGAGGCAAGTTATTCTACTGATTAATTGTTCTAACTGTCAGGAAATTTCTCCTTAGTTCTAAGTTGCTTTTCTCCTTAATTAGCTTCCACCCATTGCTTCTTGTTCTACCCTCAGGTGCATATATATGCATATATATATGCATATATATATATATATATATATATATATTACAAACTATTCTAAAAATAAAAGTTCCAGCTTTATTAGTAAAAATATACCTATAAATTAAATATAATTTAGCACAAGGGCTAAATTGATTAATGGCATATAAAGGCAGAGATCTCTGTAATGGTAGTTTAATACTCTGACGATGTCAGCAGATGGCTGACAAAAACTTAGTAAAATAAAATTTTAATTCTTTTAAAATTTTAAAATCTTAAAGTTCCGGAGTTGGCTTTCTATTATGCAATCCCAGCTCATTAAATTAATTTACGCACTGTTTGAATACAGAAAATGAATTAACTCAATTATATGACTTAAGTAAGTCATATAAAAACAGACAGCAAATTCCAGGAGCATTGAATCGTGATCATTTGACCCTTAAAACAACAGCCTAACCACTATGCCACTACAATGCCTTTCTGATGAGGACTTAATGATAAGAAAATAAATTGGGTTGCAAGTGATAAAAGACATGAATTTTTCCTGACTTCAAGGGCACATTTTGCAACTCAATTCCTGCACCTTTCACCTTGTGCATACACATTCAGAGTGGCTTATTTCAGATTAAAAGATGTGCAATATTCTGTCCTATTTTAATTGCCTTCCTATGTAACTGAATTTAGAAATTAATGACCATCGGTTTAACCTCTCTAACCTTTCAGATACAACTATACATATTAACAAATTGTTGAATTCTTACATATCACTGCATACCTGGATTTTTTTTTTTCTTTCATATGCAGGGAAGTTCTTACATCACCGCAGTACTGGCAATATGCAGTCCTCATTAATAAATTCAGCTGCTCTTCTGAAATGGAGTCTTATTTGCGTTTAAAGAACTATCGCCTTCTTTTCACAAGACCTTCATCCTATTTTCCACAATCATTGAAGTGTTACATCAGTGATGCACCCAGAAAATTCCCTGCTCAGAAACACAGAGATGGACAATTAAAGCAGTATTACTTGCTAAATGCTGCCTCCCTGCTGGCAGTACTGGCTCTGGAAGTAAAAGATGGAGAAAAAGTGTTGGATATGTGTGCTGCCCCGGGGGGTAAATCAGTAGCCACATTGCAGTATGCTTGCCCAGGTAAGAAGGAAGGAAAGGAATTCCTGTGGATTTTACTCTGCTAGTCGTAACCGATTATAGGGGATGGCGCTCATCTCTGTTTCAAGGGTTGTTGAGACAGCCCTGTTCGAAGATATTTCCAGGCTCATGTGGCCAGCATGATGTCACAGAGCACTGTTTCCTACCCACCAAAGTGGTACATTTTTATCTACTCTTTGCATGCTTTCAAAGTGCTAAAGTAGGTGACGATGGGAGCTTACCCTGTCACACAACACTTGGGTCTTGAACCTGGACTGTTGGCTTTCCAGCCAACAAGCCCAGCATCTTAACCACTGAGCCACCATACCGTACCAGGTAAACCACTCCATTAGTAAACTCAATAATACATTGTTAGCAAGTTTGTTCCCCAAAACATATTTAAGTTTATTCAAAGGCATTGATAAAGGATGCTCTCGTGGTGGTGGTGTTGTTTTTAAAATTTTAGGCTGAAACCAGGAAGTAATTTACGGTATATTCCAAATATAGTCTAAATGGCTTGAGAAAACTGGCTTGTCTGTGTATTTTTTTAAAATCTTAACTTTCTTGCATAGGGCTTTTACAGTCAAATGAATATGACAACTTGAGATTCCATTGGTTGAAACAGACACTAGAATCCTTCATTCCAGAATCTTTGATGAGCCTAATTACTGTTTCTTCGAACGATGGAAGAGACATAGGAAATCTTCAGCCTGAAAAGTTTGATAAGGTATGTCTGTATTGGCTAATAATTTTATGGAGGCTAAGTTTTTCTCTTTTCTCTTGTTAACTTATCTAATTAAAAGAGATTATAGTGATAGCTCTTTCTTTGTACAGAATACAGAAAAAAATACATTTTTATTTTTTGTTCAGAAATATAGCATTGGTTTCTTTTGGGTCTCCTCTCCAAGAATAATAACAGAACATAGAATAACAGGGTTGGAAGAGACCTTGGATGTCTTCTAGTCCAACCCCTGCTTGAGGAGACCCTATACTATTTCAGACAAATAGTTATCCAATCTCTTCTTGAAAACCTTCACAGATGGAGCAGCCCAACTTCTAGAGGCAAGCCATTCCACTATTTAATTGTTCTAACTGTCAGGAATTTCTCCTTAATTTTAGGTTGGATATCTTTAATAATCTACCCATTGCTTCTTGTCCTGCCATCAAGTGCTTTGGAGAAGTCATTAGACTAGACATACCTAATTCCTTCAACCATCTAGCCTCTATACCATCTATCAAGAGTGCTCTTCTCTACACTCTTTCTAGAGTCTCAACATATTTTTTATATTGTGGTGACAAGAACTGGACACAGTATTCCAAGTATAGTCTTACATGTTCAGTATAAAATTGTATTATCGCTACTCGTTATCTTGATACTATCACTCTGTTGATGCTGCTTTTTTGCAGTTACAGATAATAATATAACAGAATTATTCAAGGCCGATACTTGGAGGATTTAGGGTCCCATTGTCCAGATTCCTGCCTAATGTAGGACTAGCAATTAAAAATATAATTATGAAAACTTTTAAGAATAGCCAAAGAGTGTGTCCATGAATGTATGTACATATGTTTGTGCCTGGAGCGGGAGACATAACTACATCCATACGGTATCCTTACAGTTCAGGTGTGCAGAATACACTGCATATGTGCTTCCTAGGTGGTGGATTGTGAGTAAATCACTGACCTAGAATTGTGTGAGCATGCTTGGGATAAAATTGGCATTTGTAATATAACAAAATGTATCTGAATTGTCAGGCATATTCCTTCCATTAGCAGGGAATTCTGCAGTTAACTTTAAAAAAACTTAAATGTAGAAATAAGTGAAATAAACTAGAATCAAAGTTAAGTAATTGCCAGAAGGGAAAGTATGAAACTGTGTTAAAAGATAGATTAGTATCCCAACAGAATAAGTGGAAATTGTTACAGAATGCCAGTGATAAGTGTGGAGACATTATGAATGCATGCATGAGAAACATCCTTAATAGCATAATGAAATAAATGACGAATCTGTGAGAAAATTGCATATAAGAGAATGATTAATGAAAAAAATTATGGGAAAAAATGTATAATGTATGGTTATGCATCAAGCCTAGGGACTTAAGGGAATTGGTGAACTAGTGAGGTAGCTCTGTATTAACATACCTTCGTCTATTTAGCTGTGTTTTATAGTTCTTAATGTTTTTAATAATGATTGTTATTTGTAAAGAGGGTTTTTTTATTTTTTTGTATGCTGCCCAAAGTCATTTGTTTATGAGACGGGTAGCTACATAAATTTGAAAAATAAAGTCTGTATAGAGAAAAACAGCTAAAAAGATTTAAGAACAAGCAAGGAAAGGTTAAAGGACAGAAAATGCAGAGTGATTACAGTGGAAATAAAATTGGAAATGGATAAAAAGGTTTGAACGAGGAACCTTCAACAGAGAGAACTGAATTAAAAGTAAAAGTGATGAAATCATTTAGGATGAAGTCAGAGTGAAGAACTGCTGAAAGAGTGTTTTAGAGATTTATAGAGGAATGACAGTGATGTATTGAATGTAGAATTGAAATGAATGGTCTAAAAATTAATGCCCTTGATCGTGGAACACCCTTCCGTCTAAGATCTGGCAGGCTGCTACCCTCCTAGACTGCTGGAAACCAAGAGCAACCTTTTCCCGCAGTGTTGGGGTAGAGTGGGAATGGTGCCTAGAAAAACTTAAATGTTGATAAATGTAGGAGATTTTTCTTTTGAGTACCAGGAAGTTTTGTTATAAACTTTATTAAAAATTTGGATTCTTAATATTCTGACAGCTATCTAAGGTTATGGCGCAAAAGCTGGGTAGCCACAAAACACTTCTTAATCAAATGAAATATAAAATCATAAATGCTGTCAGGTTGAACAGTGAAGTGTTTTGTGCGAACATTTGTGTAAATTGAAAATTTGTTGCTAATTATTAATGTATGATGGAATGAAAACATGTATGAGAATAAATGAAATCCTTAGTGAATGGTTTGATCTTGAGTTAGGAACGTACCTGTATGATTCTCAATAGTTTATGTATTTATGGACAAAATGCATAAGCAGGCTTGTGGTGTTACAGGTGTAGTATACTTTTGGTACAGATGATGCTGTGTGGTTGGCTAAGAATTCAAATGATTAGTATTGAATAGCAGACATTGTAGGAAGAGAGTCTATGATACCAAATATCAGATTCAGATTAACAGCAGAAGACCTAAAGATGGTAGAATCTGTTCCAGCTAACAAAATTTATTAAAAACTACAGCTAATGAAAGTGTATCCTTTCAATAAAATGTATTAGTTAGAAAAAGTAATTTCAGACTCCTAGAAATTGTTAGATTGTATAACGTATTAAAAGTTCTAGGTCTGATAATGAATATATCATACACCAGGGTGGTTGTATTTGACAACGAAAATGGTATGTATAATTACATGTTATACATATATGTATGTTGTCCTGTGACAATTTGCAACAGAGCATTAAACCTCAGGAGTTTTGGGATCTAACTGGACCCTCTGAGGGGGAAGGGCAGTTCAGAAATGTGAAAAATAATAAATAAAAATCCCATAAAGCAATATAAGCGATATATAATATCAGTGAAAAACACACATACATATACACATAATCCAACCCAGCAATTTAAAACAAAGATTGTCAGTAGCAATTTTCTACTTAATTTTATATATGATAACTGATTGCAGTAAAATTATTATATACTCAGAAGTGCATGTAAGTGTAAATGTACTGCCTGCAATGGTGGCTGATGAAGATGATGGAATTTGCAGAGATGACTAAATGGACTTCTTTGACACAGAAATACAGAAAAAGACAATATCTATATTTGTTGCTGACTGGAAACCCTTTATAGATTTTTTGCATGAAGCAGGAAAAAAAAATTGAACTTTTGATTTATAGAGTAGAATAACAGAGTTGGAAGGGACCTTGGAGGTCAACCCCCTGCTCAGGCAGGAAATCCTCTACCATTTCAGACAAATGGTTGTCCAATCTCTTCTTAAAAACTTCCAGTGTTGAAGCATTCACAACTTCTATAGGCAAGTTGTCCCACTGATTAATTGTTCTAACTGTCAGGAAATTTCTTCTTAGTCACAGATTGTTTCTCTCCTTGATTAGTTTCCATCCATTGCTTCTTGTCCTGCCTTCAGGTGCTTTGGAGAATAGCTTGACTCCCTCTTCTTGGTGGCAACCCATGAGATATTAGTAGACTGCTATCATGTCACCCCGGTCCTTCTTTACATTAAACTAGGTATACCCAATTCCAACAACCGTTCTTTTATATGTTTTAGCTTCCAGTCTCCTAATCATCTTTGTTGCTCTTTTCTGCACTTCAGACTATAGAAAACACAGAGCTTTTTATTATAAGAATATAGTTAAGATTTTATAATCATATTTGTATTTGCTGCAAAGGATTTCTGTTTTATCTTTTTGTACTTTAGTCTTTTTCTTTTTTCCTTTTCTTTCTTTACTTGTTATTAATTTTGGTATGTTTTTAATCTTCTTAAAATCTTTAATAAACTTTATACCAAAAAAGTAGTAATTTGCTAATTAAGAAAGAAGCATGTGCACTTATAAAGTGCACTAAGTTTAGTCCTCCATTTTTTTACCCATTACAGTAGACTCTTTGGAAGGTCTTGTGTTGTAGACTATAACGTAGTAAGAAGTATTTCTAAACTACTTTACACTTTCATAAATATTTGCTCAAGAAAAAGTTCATGACATCTTGCTTTTATACAAATTATAGATATGGCATGGAATACAAAAGGTTGTTTTTTTTAATTTATAAACTGGGGTCTTTGTTAGGAAGCATGTTATATCAGATACAATATTTTTCATAACCTTTTGCTACCTCTGGAAAAATTTAGCCTGGATAAGGGAATATTAAGGGAACATTAATGGAGGAATTTTATAGCATTTATACATTTTCGAATTACTCTATGTCATAGACAAAGTTTATGATCTGTTTATTATTCCAGGGTGCAGCTCTTAATGGATTTAAGTTCCAGAAAGACAATATCCTACTGAACATTAAAAGATTTCTAACAACAAGAACACAATAGGACCAATTACTCAGACTTATTCAAATGATGGTTAGCCATTTGTAAGAAATGTCTTAGTTTGGTTAAACTAACTATTACGCTTTAACTCTGTGATTCTGTTTTATAATTCTAAAACCTTTGTTGTTGTTGTTGTTGTTGTCGTTGATTATTCAGATCCTAGTGGATGCTCCTTGCTCAAATGATAGAAGTTGGTTATTCTCTTCTGATACCCAGCAGGCTACTCTGCGTTTAGCACAAAGGAAGCTATTATCTGCTGTACAGATACAATTGCTCAGGTAAAAATTGAAAAGAAAAAGAGACTGCTCATTCCCAGAATGAAGGACGTGCTAAATCATATTCTGAAACTCTACGTCTCCTTGACCTATGTATTATCTTCTCCATATGTAGTCACACTGAGCCAGTCATTGTTCCAAAAAGCATAGAGCTACTCTGCTTTCTCCTGGTAATTACCATAGTGTATAGAGAGCACCATTCAAGTTTTCCTGCTGAGTTCTTTCGCATTTGTAACTAGGACATTCCCAAAGGGTGGAGGAAGGGAAAACACCAGGCATCCATATCTGAGTTTTAATGTACTTGAACAACAGCAACAGATCAATGCCTGGTAAACTTTTTAAAAACACCTTAAGCAAAAAAAAAATGCAATTCTTAAATTGAAGTAAATAAGTAAAAGTTGTGAGTACCAAGTGTCCTTTAATTTATAAATTCAAGTGAAGAAAGCAATACAGATAATCCTGGACCTATGATATGTGAACTTGTGATCATTACAAGTTATTCAACACTGAATAACTGGTGGTTATGACCAGTCCTCAGAGTTCCAGTTGTCCCAGGACTCCCATGGTCACATGATCACAGCTTGGCTACTTGCTCACACTTATGACTCAGTGGTGGGTTGCTACCGGTTCACCCCGGATCGGGCGAACTGGTAGCGGCAGTGGCAGCAGGAGGTTCCTCCCACCTGCCTGGATGTCTCTGCACATGCATACGCACCTACAAGCAAACCGGTAGCCAAAATTATATAAAGCCAAAATTGAAACCCACTACTGTTATGACTGGTTGTCAAATGCCACATGATCACCATTGGCTACCTTCGCAGTACCTTCTTTGACCTTCCCCTGGCATACCCCCTCGCCTAGGTTCCCATTTGGCAGCAGCCACTTACCTGCCTGCATCCCTGAGACTTGCAACTTCCTGCTGACTTCCACACTGATTTTGGTTGTGGGAAGTCAGCGGGAAGTTGCCTTGCCTCACAATCGTGCGATCATGGGATTTTGTGACAACTGGGAGTTCAAGGATTATAGTCACTAAGCAATACAATTGCACTTTATGACTGCATTGTTTAACAAGAGAAATTCTAATCTCAATTGCTGTCATAAATTGGTAACAAGTTTTTTATTTTTAAACAAACAAACAAAACAATAACATAAAAACATCATCCTTCCAAACAATCACAGTCAGTATTTCGATCGGTTAAAATCATTTCGTGCTCTTAAAAATTTTCAAAATCACCTCATATGACAGATATTTTTCCCTCTGACAATAAACAACTATTTAAACATTTTATCCAAATTTCTTTTTATTTATGATATCTCATTTCCATGTTTTGTTATCCATCCATTGGTAAAATCTTTCCCATATCAAGGAAGCACAACCTTCCTTGTCTTAATCTCATCAGCCTTCAATATTGTCAACCACAATATTTTTTCTGAATGGTCTGCAAGGATTAGAAATTCGAGGCACTTTCCTACCTGTACAAGTCAATTCAGTCAGTTTAACAAAAGGAAAGAGGTGGTCTCAAGACTCTTTGTTTAAGATAAAGCTGCTGAGAGAGGTCATCTCCCAATTCAAGTTGAGATGTTATAAATATAAGCCCAGTTATATATTTCTACCTCAGGCCAAATTGGTGATTAAGTTTGGGTGTTATACTTTACTTGGAGGGTTAGTTTATTGAGGGATGCAATCCATAAGCAAATAAAAATGAATCATAACAAATTACACACTCTAGCAGAGAAGCACACACACACATACAGAGAGAGAGAGATACATGGACAATGCACATTATTGTTATCAGAATTTTCTTTTTCTTCATAGTGTTATGTGATGGGCAATCTCTTCAAGGCATATTTTTAAATGTACAGTATGTATAATAGAATAGAATATTTTATTGGCCAAGTGTTATTGGACACACAAGGAATTTGTCTTGGTGCATAAAGCTAATTGTTATTTATAAACTTCATATATAAATAGTCAGTTGTTTGACTTAGTCTCTATTCTCATCCCCATCCTAATTGGAAAATATTTTATCCCTATCTTAAGTATAAAATTCAAGATTTCATTTTCCATTTCTATTTAAGCCAACCATAGTTCTTTTTAGCTATAGTCTGAGTCCTGATTACAACTTAATTTATCAAATAAAGATTAACTTTTTTCTGTCCTTTGGTTCAAATTATTAGCTACATTATAAAGTCCAAGAGCATGTTAGTTAGTTTTATATAAACTAATCCCTTGTCTCTAAAGAACAGCCAGTTGAAACCAATGTAATAGTCATAGCATCCCTGAAGGTTGCCCAGCTGCTACATTACTTCGGTTTTTAAGCACCTTACTGGGAAAAAGTCTAGCTACATATCAGAATAGAATTCAAAAGGACAATTCAAGAGGAATGAATACCTTGAGGCAGTGAAAATGATAAAATAGAGGTGTAATTTCTCAGGAGCCTTGGGTGATGTTTCCTTAATCTCATCAAAGGAACCACCAAATTATAAAGATTAATATTATTTAATTATTTGATGCCTATTAGTGAATTAAAATATATAATTATTAATTAAGATAGCCAGTTTGGTATAGTGGTTAAGGCACCAGGCTCAAAACTAGGGAACTGACTTCTAGTC
>JANHZT010004412.1:22291-34450 GCA_032468215.1 Stegonotus admiraltiensis | reverse complement strand
AGATATCACTCTCTCAGGCCTAGGAAGAGGGTACTACAATGGTAAGCCACTTCTGAAATTTTGCTAAATAAACAAACAAACAAATAAATGCAGGGACTTGTACAAGCAGTTGCAAAGAATCAACACTGACTTGAAGGAACCAAATATAGAAGCCAGTGAATTAAAATTAAAGTTTCTTTTTTTTCTAGATCCACTCCTTTGCTCTGATTACTTTTTGGAGTAGGTTACTTCAGTAAGCTATCCAAGGGGTCAATCCAGTCCTTTGCAAAACACAGACACACATGCACATCATTTTGTACCCCTCCTTTGACTTGATTTCTTTTATTCGTTGGAACATTTTCAACCATAGGTTTTAACACATTTGTTTTTTTGGATCCAGCACTATTGTCCTCTTCACACAATAAGCTTGACGGACATGAGAGAGGCAGTGAATCCGCTATGCAAAAAGTGAGAAAAAGTATACATTGACCTAGACTAATAGATTAAATTTAGCTTAAGCAGGCATAGAGCTGATTTAGATTAAAATAGCTTATTCCATTCATTTACGTGAACTGATATTGAAAGGTTAACTAGTACTTACCTTTTCTGAGATAGATCCATAGAAACAAGGCCTTTCTAAAATCATTGTCTCTGTTGCCATTCTTTTTTCTACTTCTCCATGGCAACACTTGTTGGGAGACAGAGCAGTGAGATATGCTTAGAAATCAGTAAGGTGATAGTAATAGCACTTAGACTTATATACTGCTTTACGGTACTTTACAGCCCTCTCTAAGCAGTTTGCAGAGTCAGCATATTGTCCTCAACAATCTGGGTCCTCATTTTACCGATTTCAGAAGGATGGAAACCTGAGTCAACCTTGAGCCAGTGAGGATCGAATTCCTGGCAGTGAGCTGAATTAGCGGAATTAGTATGCAATACTACACTCTAACCACTGCGCCACCATGGCTCCTAGGTAAAAGTCTTCCTCCTCCCCCCCCCACAAAAAAAATCTGACCTGGCCATACTGTAATGCCAACATTGCAGTTGAAAGACTGGGCCATCTTGTTTATTTATTTATTTAAATTTATATACCACCCTTCTCCCTACGGGACTCAGGGCGGTGAACAGCCAAAAGTAAATTACAGAAGTTAAAAACAAATTAAGAATATTAAATAAATTTTGGCCCACTATTTTAAAACCACCCCAATAAAATCCAATTAAAACAAATACAAATGAGAATCAGTAAAAATGAGGGTTAGGCCATGTGTTATTGATGTGTTATGTGTTATTGATGTGTACAGAGGAGTCATCAGGCCAGGCGGAATCATTTATTTTATGCTAAGAGGGCCAGTGGTATTGTTTAAGAGCTGCCTGTCTTTTCAGGTAGGTTTGCTTAGAAATCCATCTTAATTTTACAAAGTAGGCCTATTCTTACTTAATTAGCACTGCAGTTTCGCAAAACATTGTTTGGTGATTGCTAACCATCTTTGCATTCTGCAATATATAGTCTAAATCAGGGGTGTCAAACTCATGACATCACGGCAGTGTCACGTGACATATCAGGGCTTTTTTTCCCCTTCACTAAACTGGGTGTGGGCGTGGCCATTGTGTGACACATCCAGGCTATGGGCCATGAGTTTGACAGTCCTGGTCTAAATAGTATCCATTTTAAACCTGTTAAGAATATTCAAAATTTTGAAAGAAGAACACTTAATTTACTATAGATTTCACATCTCACGTGGCATCTGCCAAAACTCTCTGTATAAATGGGGTATAGTATCCTCTCCTGAGTGTGATTGCAGGGTTCCAAGTCAAATTGTAGATTATATAGTGACCGGGCTGTAAACTGAGGGCATATACCAGTCCAGTATCTGATTTTTAAAAAATATAAACGATACTGTGCTTCAATTGTTAGATGGCCTAGACATTGGTATTTAAACATAGATCTTCTTAACATTTATATTTTATTGTGTTTTACTAATCTAGGTGAAATGTATTACTAGCAAGGAGATTAATAAGCCAGGGTTTTTCTCTTTTTTTTTTCTTCTTCAGTAATTTATTGTACATTATCTCCAGCTATTGCTCATACATACTCGTTGTCAGCATAATTGAAAGAGAAATAGAATAGTTTATTTTCAAGGAAGTAGAGCTTTTTATGGAAATCTATCATAACAGAACCACAAAAAGGGTTGGGAGGTTTGTGTTTTCCTACTCCTTTGTCTTAAGAGGGAGTGACTTCCTACCAAAAAAGGAAGCCTGTGATTTATAACCAAAATATGAGTGTCTTATTGCAGTAATGCATCATGTCACCCATTTCCTTTGGAGAAATCAATCACATTTAAAAACAATGACCTCCTTCAGTTTTCTTTTTCCAGTATTTGACATATAGAATCCAATTTGTGGACTTCTGGCTGTAGGAAACATATATCATTCAGTGAAATTTTTTGCAAATTTGTATAAATCATTCTAAATGATGTCTCTGAAATGGAACATTTTTGACAACAAGAATCTTGTTGGTAGAAAAAAAAATACTACCAAGCTGAAATTGCCCAATTCCCCTAAGCATATTTAATCAAATTGGAGCCTGTTTTCTTGAAGAAAAAGAAATTGGGGCTTGATAAAATAGTACCTAGCTAAGTGACAATACAGCAGTAGCTAATTTTCACTTTCTTCCTCTGGTGACTTACTGTACCTGTGTATTTCAAAGGCCAAAAAGCTTTAAAATGTCCACATGTCAGCTCTTGATTACAAAATCATTTTCCATTCTCCTGTATAATTTCATACAATTTTCCTCTAGGATGCAGTAGAAGAGTGCAACCAGGAAGGTTTGCTACACTGCCATCATGCAAATGAAATTCACCAAGAGTATATTTCAGAGTTTAATCTTGAAAGGGGGGGGAGTACTAACATTAGCTTCCTCGCTAAAATTGCACACAAAATTTACTAGAGAGCTCCAAGTTTAGAATTTAGAGGGGATGAAAATTATCATAACCATCCCTGCAATGTCATAAATCACACAATGGAAATGTTATGATATATTAAGATTAAAGAATACATTTTTAAAAGGATTTTGAGATGGGCTTTTTGGACCCATGTTAAAATACAAGTAAAATACGTTTTTTGCATTCTTTCTTTCAAACACATTCTAAACCATTACCTGTCACATGTTGATGCACTCTTAACTATTTAGTCTCAATTATTCAACCAATTGTTTCCTGAGTACTTCCAGAAGACATAGAAGCAAATAAGTAGATTCAGGTTAGAGACTGAATGTCTCTCTGGAATTCAGTGTTTGCTGGACTCATACCACATTTCACTTATCAATATATTTCATTGTTATATAATATACTACAAAGCTCTCGTACTTTTTTGGGTAAACTGAAGTTATTAATGACATAAGAAAAAGCAAAGCAAACAGCTAAAATTGACCGATGACATTTATATTAGCTCTCAGGATCTGTCAGTTATAATGGTGATCCCATTGCTATAAAAATCTATGAATCACCTGAAAACAAATACAGCATTTGAAACTGGTTTTCCCTCAAATCAACAAATAATAATTTTAAAAAAGATCCTTCTGATCCAATAGAGACTTCCATTGGAAAAAATTGCATCCTTTCTGAAACTCTGAATTTCACATTGCTCATCCAAATTTAAGAATTGCTTTCAGCAGTGCTAAAGAGGGGCGGGAAAACTTTATCTTTTGACAAACTGAGGCCAGGTTTTCTTCTTAGTGGGGCCATCAATGTAGAACTTCCCAGTGAAGTGCTAGAGTTGTCTTTTACTCCGGCTGTTACTCCAGCTTTAAAAACACGTCTTTTTCTGTTGCCCTTTAATAATGTCTAATTGTGCTGTACAATTTCAGTTTGAATTTTAAAAAACTTAAATAGCTTTTTAATCAATTTTACTTGGACAGCTTTTCTTTTAATTTGCTTGACTTTTGGCATTCAAGACTCAGAGATTTTGCTCTAGCTGTCTAATAACTAATTTCTCTGCTAGTGATTGTGTAACAAAAAGTATATAATGCTGTGCAGAGGCAACATTATCCTTTAATAAGTTGCCATTGCACTTCAGTCTGAATTCTATTGTACTGCCTTGGAGCCTGGCTTGGCCTGGCCTGTAGAGATTTCAGCACAGCATTTGTCGATGGTTCTTTAGAATGCCAGGCAAAGCAGTTTAAAAAATGGCAAGGATCTATCAAGGCCTTCTAAGAAATTACTCTTGTAATGTCTGGCAACTCTTCCAGCAGCTACTTCTACATGTGGTTATGACTATAAGTTGTAAAATGTTTCAAAAGTCTTTGTATAAGACTTTCCATAATTGAAGGAACACTCAAAACTGAAGAGAAATTACCATCAGTCTGGAGTTGAGGGGAAACGTATGTCTATGATATTAGAGAGAGAAATGCTGGAGACTTGATATAGGCAAAGGTTTCTGGGACTTCATTTGCATTATCTCAGTACTGTTCAGCCCCATGATAAATCGTATGTTGAGGATACAGATAAGAGTTTCTTGCATCTTCCAATGAATTTGTAAGGAAGAATAGCAGGCCATTGCAAGAAGAAATTGAAATCAAATTACTGTAATGTGAAGATGCCACATTCATCAATAAAAGTTGGAAGGGGAAAACAGAATTCCTCTTTTATAAAGAAGGAATATAGGGAAGAATGTCAATGTTATTTCTGTGGTTTGAATGGTTTGGAGCAGATTTTTTCCCTGCTGATCAGATCCATCTCTGCAGTCTCAGAAAATAGTTTCTGCTAATAAACACAAGATGGCAGCATTGAAATATGACACACTGTCCTCACGATATGCCCTGATTTTTTCCCCATTTTTTAATATGGAGAATAGATAAATTAATGACAGAGTTAATCTTGACCATTCTAGTAGAATGCAGAACATGTAATTACTCTCTCAAGGAGTGGGCTGAGAGAGTGAAGTTTGTAACATGAATTGCTATATCATTTTTCTTTTCTGATGTATACCTGCATTCTTTTACACTTAAGTGTGAACAGGTGACCCAAAGATAAAACTGTCTAAATGCAATATGGCAACCAATCAGAAAATTGTATTTGGTTCTTGGCATTTTGCAGTGAACAGTGTTTGAGGGAAAGCTGTGAATGTCTTGAGTTTTTCACAATTGCTAAAATTTTGAAGTGATATATATATTTCTTCCTCTTCAAAGTACAGCTTTTTAGCAGTTAAAATTAATTAAAATTTACAAAACTGTTTTATTTTTTAATTTATTATTCAGAATTTTATCCAGAGACTCTTGGTTACTCAAAAATAGGAAAACTAATGTAATCATAAATGATAAAGAAATACAATACAAAATGGTAACTATAACACAATACTTCAGCTCAACCTTGAAATGCCCTCCAGAAAAGTTATTTTTAACTGATTCTGGAGGGCAGATAATGTTAGAACCAATCGATAGGAATTGGTTCCGTCATAGAAAAACTCTTATATCTGGACTCTGATGTCCCAGAAATGAAACTAGCTGTTTCTCCTGGTAAAACCAAAGTGGTCATGCCAACTCAAAGGAAAGATTCAATACTGGAGGTAATTTGGTGACCTATATATATATATATATATATATATATATATATATATTTAATTATATTGCTTTATATATTAGAAACAAGAGCAAATTTGGTGTGATTAAGGTATTGTGTCCTCCAGAATAATCCAGATGACAAACCAGTTCCATGAATATTAACTGCCTTTATTGTAAGGTAAAAGTCTTGCAAGTCTGAAAATGCATCTGTCTCCCCTTGTCTTTACATTCTAGGGGACTAGGAAGGGCCCCTTCTGACATGTTTTCCATACCTCTGTTCCTTCAGTGAGTTGAAATGTCTCTTATCTAACCATTGCCCTAGCTGCCGCTCTTCCTGTCTTTCAAGGGTACTCCCACAGAGCATTACACATACAGACGTTAAAAGTCTTCACGCACCAGAATGATACTTAGATAGCACCTCCAGTGTGACCTGGGGTTGCAATATATTACCAGTTACCATTCAACCCACTGAATAATCTCTCTCCCTCCCACACACACAAGAAAAAAATCAAGTTTTAGTATATCTGTCCTGTCCTCGGGCTTGAACCCTGACCAAGGTCTAAGATACCTACTCCACCCAGAGCTCTCTAACTGATTCCAATCTATTGTTTCATCAAGGGGAAAGTATGGAGGCCAAGCCATTGTTCAGTACCTGTAACTCCAAGGAGGGCCTCTTAAGGGTATGAAACTGCCTTATTTTAATAGTGGTCCCTCCCATAACAAGGTATTTGTAATTTCCTGAATCCAGGGAGCAATCCCTCATCCTGTCCCTTTCCAGAAGGAACAGGCAAGCATGCAGCCTGCACACAATCAACAACATCTTAGAGAACTCATAATCCACTTAACTCAGAAGTAACACAAAAGGAACCCAGATAATATGGTAAGGTCAGTCACTTCATAATACTGCTGTGTATTTGATAGCTGCTCTGAAATAAGAAATGTCCAGCTGATTTCTGTAGTTTAAATCCTATAAATGTCTGTTACTTATAGGTGGACCTCATGTTGTACATTTAGTTTTCGGTTAGTGTGGTGCGAGGCTCAGGTATTTTTTTGTAAACCAGGATTAGTAGAATATCCAGTTCCTTATAGCTAGTTCAGTAAACCAATTACTTAGGTTGAGGTTTTTTCTCCCTTCTTTTCTCTTAAGTCATTCTTTTCTCCAAAATTTATTGTCAGTTTAACATTTTGTCAAAGTTTGAAACAGAATGAGCTAGTTATCTCTATGGGCAAAATGTAGTATATCCTTCCAACATTTTAGTAATGGATTCTATTGTATGTATTGGCTGAGCAATAATAATCACATGCCATTACTGAACTGTTAAGCTTAATCCACATAAGCATGCACGTTTTTCTGGCAGCTGAAGATTCCAAGTGTAAATATGTATGCTGATGAATCCAATTTAACACAATATATTTACTCTTTTTTGCTTTGTTTTGCTTTTATTATTTAACAGATCTGCAATTAAAGCATTGCGTCCAGGAGGATATCTGGTTTATTCTACGTGTACTCTTTCTAAGTCAGAGAATAATGATGTCATAAATCACATCCTTGATTCCTGCAGCAATGTTTTGCCAGTAGATTTGCACACCCTGGTCACTTCACTATCCAAGGAATTCAGTTTTGCTGCCAATGTCCAACAGCATGAACTTTTGGTACTTCCAGAAAGAGGGAAAGCATGGGGACCAATGTATATATCTAAATTAAAGAAAGTATGATTCATGAAATGGTTGTGTAGTTCTTGTGAATCATAATGACAGGGTTTGACAAGAGTAATGAACATCTTGTGATTCATACACCACTGACAAAATCAATTTTAATAAATCTTTGTATTTTCTTTTTGAACTAAACTACTTAGAATATTTGAGAAATTGCATGTTTCATGTAGAAGAGAGATTTCTATTAAATCCTATAACCATATTGCAGCAGTAACTGTGGATACAAAAATTGGAACGATTTGGTATAGGTCTATTGCTTCAAAGAAAAAGTGGTATAGTTTAAAACACCACAGAGCAAAACTATTCTGAAGTTAATTTCAGTTTCTAGGTATTGGAAGTAACTCTTACATTATCTCCTAATTTTTGTTCCCAGTGGTTAGATGGAATATTCAGAGAAAAGCTCTGAATGATAACCTGTCTTGAATGTATAATGGATTATGTTGAAAAACACTGATTTCCAATTAAACCATATTCAGTGTTTAGTATGTAGGTTTTTCCTGATAGCCAGAGAGAAAGCAAACAGCACATCTCTTTAAACCAGCATGATTTGCCCTTCCGGCCTAAAGAAATACCTCAGAAAGAAACCACTCAGAACTTCCAATTTATCTTAAAGATCTGTCCAGACAGTTGACAGCATACATTGGCTGTTTGTCTTGTGAATTCGCAGCTCTTGTTCCATTTCTTTAGGGGTTTTTTTCACAGTTACAATATGTATGTTGCAATGGAAAGAGGTAATGAGGATGGGAAAAACAACCTTAGACAATTTTAGATAGATCTGGAAACCAACTTAACCACCATTATTTATAAACAGTTAATAAAGTGTAACCACCTGACATAATCTGATACTTTTATTTTACATATGAGAAACACAGGCCAACTTGTCTAGTTTCCCAGATTGCATGTCACAAAGCTAGTTTCTCTAACTAAATAATGATATATGGCAACTCAGCATTCCTGGATATAGTATCAAATGGTTTCTTTTCAAAAATCAGGAAAAACAGTTAATATATAAATGAATAAATAAATGGCCCTTTTATAATGAAGCTATTCTAGCTTCAAGCAAAATCATTCTGAGCCAGCAGGTTCTTCCTGCCAGTGATTGTTTTTGCCACTGAAAATCACAGATTATATTGAAACAATTTTAATTGGTGCTACCACTGCTACTGCCAGAACATACAATAGGGGAATTCTATTGAAAGCACCTTTCAAGAGCTAATCACCAGCAAATGTACTTTGGTTTGAATCTTTGGAGATAAATGTAGTATACCAAGCAGTGACAAAGCGACTTCAAATCTAGGATGAGGAATAGCTATATTCAATACAGTATTACAAGGGCATTCTATATAACTACCACTGTAATTACTGAAATAAGCAAACTGAACAAAGAGTTTATTCAAAATCATGTTAGGTTTTTTTTTCTGAATACTGCTCTAAAGCAGACTTCTTTCAAAAATGGACTGTTGTGTAGGAAGTGTATAGCCAGTCTTTTTACACAAGACTATATTTTTCTCTATTCTCTGTTACACTGTGTATACCATATTGTGATGCATTATTTGTATCAACTCTTAATGCTTAAAATGTATTCCCTTTCAAATAGAGATCTGTTTGGATATGTAAAAGTATGGAAACTAAGTTATTCATGAATTTGCATATCCTCTTGGTGAGTGCTAAGAAAGTTGCAGAAATAGTAGCTAGGGAATGCGTTCTTTTGAGAACAATAGGGTTGCCTTTGGAGGCTTACACTAACTGCTTGTTTATTTGTTTATTATGTTCTCATTCTGCTGAAATAGCACAAAAATGTCCACAGTCAAGGTGTTCACAGCCAACATCTAATGAAATAAAATTCAAGGAGACTTATATTAACAGCAATAAGACATAACATCGTAACAAAGCCAAGTAAAATTATTTAAACAATTGAAACAGTTTAGGTAATTCAAAGGACAAAGAATTGAAGATGATGATAGCAGACTTTGAATAAAGGCTCTCAAGAAAAGATCCAGCATCATCAGTAGCTTCCAGAATGTTAGAAGGAATGCATCAAACCTTAATTCTAAGAGAAAAGTAGTCCAAAATATTCCAAAGCTGGAGTAACAAAAGAGAAGCAGCACCTCCTGGCCATCATTCTCTTTATAAAAATGGCATAGAACCAAAAACACTCTAGGAAAATGTACTGAATGGGCTGATTCAGGTAGAAAGTTGTCCTGTAGATAACTAGGCATCCAATGATAAAGAATTTTATAGGTCAACACCAACTCTTGCATTGAGCACAAAGGAATAGCTTCAGTAATATTTTTATCCAAGCAATATATTCTATAAATGGAATCAAAGAAATGTTTGTGTACTTGATTGCTTTCTGGCATATAACCTAAAATATTGATAGTGTATGGAAGCATAATTCTTATGTAGAATTATTTTGCTTTGAATCAATATCACATCTTCCTTTAAAATGAAGTCACGTATCTTTTCTTTTTCTACTCTAACATTTTAACTCTAACATTTTAACTTCCTGTTCTGAATCCAATGTCGGGCTCTAAAATATGCTGTATCTCCAACTGGGTGAAAAAAAATGTAATGAAATATTTTGATTTATATACATTTGTGTAAGCAAAGAGGGATCATTGTTTGATTCTCTATTATAATGTACTGTCTTTTCAGATAATCTGGAGTTGAGAAAGTTTTTACCGAATCCTACCTTCAATTGATCTCTTTCAGTCCTTATAAAAAAATAAACATATAATTTAAACTTCAGTGGTAATTTACATAATGGATGACTGTATGAAATACTTACTGACTCATATCGCACCAAACCGGTACTGGATGCTTATGTCATAGCAGAATAGAGGGGTGCAATTTGAAATCCAGCTCTTCCAAATCTTTGGTGCTGATCCTAAACCGATTAAAAGTTAGAGGATTATAATTTTCATTTTGATTTGTACCTCAGAAAAGTGACTACTGATTTTCAACAACAGGTGTCAAGAAAAGCTCTGAGGAACATAAAAAAACTTGTGGGCCTGAATGTACTGAATGAAAATTTCCCATCTCTATTGCAAAAGAGTGTGTTCTCTTGTTTCCAGCTGAGAATCCTTTCAGCTGAGTGCCATTGCACATTTTAATAATTCTCTCAGCCTTTGAAATACTGAAAATTATCAGCAAGTGTCTCTTATTTGTCTGTCTCTCTCCATGTTTGCCTCTCTGTCTGTCTGTCTCTGTCTATCTGTCTAATCTTTATGTACCTTCTATAATACGGAATAAAGAAAAACAAGGTATAAACATCTTGCAACTTCCGAAGCATTTAAAAGATGTATTTCCCCAACCTTGATTGGCTTTCTGAATATCTTGAAAGTGCAATATAGTCTCAGGCACCAACAGATGTTTAGTCTTGGGACAAATGGTTCCGTTTATATAGTAAGAAGTGTATTTCCACAGAATAGGCCTACATAAAAGTAAATCCTGTTCACTAGTACTTTCCAAAAATCTTTGGCTAAAATTGCAGGATTTCTTTAGTAATAAAACTTTTCTTTAAAAAAAAATAGATTGTATTACTTCAAGTTATTTTCAGCTACCAATGTATGATCCATGTCTTGAAATACATATATTCCTGGTTGCTTGCTACACTTTCAGGTAGTAAATACTGATGGAACATTGTTCTGTAATGTTGCCCAACTGAATGTTTAATTTGAGGTCATTCCAAATACTGTATTACATGCAGTATTGGGGTGGGTGGGTATTACTGGTGTTATCTATTTTCAGATTGTTATCTGAATGTATTAATTAGCATCTTCCTTTATATGATTTTTTTCTTCAGGTTTCAAGGACAGTTGTCTAAATTTTATCACTCAGAGAATCAGCACATAGGAAAGCTGCCTTCTGCTATGTTGGGCTGACTGGCAACAGCTCTCTGGGGCTTCTTATCCAGAACTAAAGATGACAAAAATTGAAGCTGGGATCTTTTGATGCAAAGTGTGCTCTCTATAACTGAGCTACAGTCATTTTCCCTCAAGTAAGTGTAAAAGAAAGCTGTCAGATGGTTTTAATATCTTTTAAAAAATGACAATGTGTCAGCCAAGCTGAGCGCATTTGCATGTTGTAGGCGCTATTACAAAATGGTTGCTCCGGTTGGCATGGCATGACACAACATTTTTACCACAGAGCAAGCACACTATCTTCTTGCTGTCCAGTTATCCTTGGCAGGCAGTCACACTTTTAACAAAACCTTCTGCTTCCCTAACTTCAGTCAGGGTTATCTATGGAGTCTGCATATTCCAAAGACATTCTTGGAATAAAGCTAATGTTATAGTCTAGGCTTTGGAATATGTATGTTCCCACTTGTTTATATTAAAAATACAGTGAAATGTGACAGAAAGCTTGGGAACATTAAAGTTTTTGTCTGCATATTTATTGATTCCCATAGGCAGCAGGCCTACAGTCCCTAATTCACCATATAACAAATTCTCCATTTTCTTTAAATTAGTATATTACAGTGATGACTAACCTTTTCCGGACCAAGTGCCCTAATCCCCAAAATGCACCCCAGCCCTGGTGCATGCGCCCTGGCTCCATGCATGCACACACCCCACACCCCCACATTCACCGCGGAGCAGCTGTCTGGTGGGAGGCACACACGCATGTGTGGTGGGGCTGAACTAGGGGGATGGCTCATGTGCCCACAGAGAGGGCACTGCGTGCCACCTCTGACACATGTGCCATAGGTTCGCCATCACAGGTATATTAGTACAATCTAATATACCTGTGTATATTAGGTATACACAGGTATATTAGTACAATCTAATATACCTAATAGTACACACATAAAGTCCAAGCAAGATTTCATATAGAATAGAATAGAATTTTTTATTGGCCAAGTGTGATTGGACACACAAGGAATTTGTCTTGGTGCATATGCTCTC
>JANHZT010004411.1:27082-38954 GCA_032468215.1 Stegonotus admiraltiensis | reverse complement strand
CCACAATCCGGGTCCTCATTTTACCTACCTCGAAAGGATGGAAAGCTGAGTCAACCTTGAGCCTGGTGAGATTTGAATGTTTTAGCAATTTTTAAAAAATAAAAATATTTAATTATTATATGTTATTCACGAAATTTTCTTAATTATGTGAAACCATCTGGAGGCTAGGAGGCATAATTATTAACTCTTAAGAATTAGATGGGAGAAGTAAAAGATAATATTCTACATGTGTTGCAGGATAATAAATATGACCACCTGTGGAACGTGTAAAATGTTGGTTCACTGAGATCTGTGTATAGCAGTTTCCATAAAATAATATCTGAAATTAAATTACCATAGAACAGCAGCTAATTTAGATTCCTTGTAAACAGACCACCCCATATATTGATTTTTTTTGTAGTGCAATGGCAATTTATTCAGACTTATCTGATTATAATGAGCTTTGTTATCTATTCCTCAGCCAACTTTTTATCTTCCATTAATTAGCTTGATCAGAAAGACCGGATAAATATATTGGTATAACATCACATTATCATACAAGAAATTAGTTACCTTTAGCAGCAATTTTGAAAAATCTATCTCATAACTTTAGAAGAAACCCTGCCCACCCGCCCACCCCGACTCAGTCTTGACTTCTGGCAACTAAATTAACAAACCCAAGCACAATGATACAAAAAAATGTCATCACTTGATGTACCTAATGGTAACAACGAACAATACTTTATTCTTGTGTCAATAGCAAATGTATAAGACATTCACTCTACATTCAATAATGTTACTATTTCTCATCTATCCCCACTTGGAACTATTTGTTCTAAAATGGAAAACTTTCAATGTCTTATGCTCGTGAAGCTTTTCTTTTTCAGTGTAAGAAGGCAGTATATAAATAAAATTAAATAAAAAGAACATTGAAATGAATGAAAAGGTAAAGGCTGGATGTTAGAACAAAATCAGTGAACATACTTGAAGATTAGTTACCAAGGCCCCAAGAAGAATGAAAGACATTCAATCTCGAGATCTAAAAATACCCTCAGGGATTCTCCTTAACAGAAATGAGAAGCTGCTCCTTACACTAATAACATCATCACCTAATACTATATTCTGGCTCACAATCTATTATTTTCTCCTGTTGAAGAACTTAGCAGATTGGCTATGGTGATAAGGAGCTGGCCCCCCCAGGGACAGCCCAATAAAAGTATGAAACTCACCTCTGTGATTTGTTTTGACGTTCAGCAACCTACAATGATTGACACAAATGCATAGGTTTAAAATGGGGGTATCTATTCAAACTGGAGCTATTCCTTCTTTAATTATTTAATTAAATCTAGCATAGCATATTTTATTATCAAGAGTCAATTAAACTGAGATGGGCAGCTATAGAATAAATAAATAAATAAATAAATATTATTTTATTCCCACTATAGACATTTTGTAGACAATTAAATACCCCAGTCCTCATTTTAATGTCCCCTTAGGATATTTTTCTTCCTTTTGGTTTTGTTTTTATATTTCTGTAAATCCTGACTTTTATCTAACTTTGCCCTTTTTTTTCTCAGTAACCTCATTTTTGTTACATAGCTATTGGTACATAATACCTGGAAGCAATACTAGAAGGTTACTGTTGATAAACAGGGACAGAATCTTCTGGGAATGAATATAGCCCAGGCTTCAGTTGAAAATGCAAACAGAGCTATGCAAAAGGGTCCCATATACACATTCCAACTTACTGATCATTGCTGAGTATTCTAGTAAGAATTTTGTAGAGGGGGGGGAAGGATCCAAACCTAATTAAACCATCATGTATTGGAAAGTTCTAACACTGGAATGGTTTCCTTTGATGTGGCTCCCAAAGGCTATCAATGAATGAGAGGAAAAGAAACTCAGTATGTGTCCCTCAAGACAAACAAAGAAATGAAGTGATTAAGACGATACCTTTTATATTTTGAATAATATTTTCAAACACCTATTGGCTTGATTTAAGAAAAAAGCTGCAGTAACATGAAGCTAAGGAATGTCAACCCACTTACGAATAGTCTACAGGACACTTTTGAACTAAAAAAAATTATTATTTTTTGTAAGGGTGAAGGGATCATGGGATAGAGACCAGTGAAACACACAGATACAACAGAGTAAGGCAACAATTTAGGAGAACAAAGTACCTGATGCCCCTAACAGTGGCTGGAACATGCTGCTGATGTCACTATTCATGTCATTATTCATATCTTAGCCAGCAAACATTGCTATTAATGCTGCAGTAAGGGGTGTTAACCAAAAAAATTGCAGAGTTAATAGTGTTGTTTCTAAGAAAGTCTCTACTATTCTCCCAACTAAAAGTATTTCTGAATCTTTGGAACAGAGCACAATCTCTACTGATTATCTCACCAGGCAGTTAGAAACCAGTTATTTAAACATCCTGGAACACCCTTAAAACAGTTAAACATCCTGGAACACCCTTAAAACAGTTCAAAACTTATCACTACCCCTTTTCTTTTCTCTGCAAATAAATTAGGATTTGGTGCATTTGTTTCTATAATTTAATCACATGTTCCCACCTTAATAAAAAGCCAGCAGAAAAGTGTGGCTCTTTTCACAAGTAATCCCACAGAAAGCATTATGCGGTATACCAGATGTCAGGGGTTGATGACATTTCATTTAAAAAGAAGGCAAATTAAATTGTTTTTAAAAATGGAAAACTAACATAATAAATAATCTTCATTTATCAACTGCCTCACTTAGCAACTGCTGTGGTTATGATAACAATGAAACAAATAACTTCATGACAAATCCTCACATTTAGGAGTTTTGTAGCAAAACAAAAGAAAGCTGATCATAAGTAACAGCCTCTTAGTGACCATTTTATTTAACAATCAAGTTTCTGATCCCAATTATGATCACTAAAAAAAACTATCTATAATGGACAAGAAACTGAGATACAAATCAGAAAGTTCCCTGTTCAGCTTTATCCCCTGGTATTAACCTTTCTGATTCTTATGTCTGCAAAAACAAGAAACAGTATTAAGAATAAAGTATATGGGAAGCATATTTTAGCATACCAAGATGCTATATACATTTTATTTTAAAAGAATGCCAATCACAATTATGCTTTGGTGGCATCACACATATAATAAGCTACTTAGACTTCAAATTACAGCTGATATGTGAAGATGAAAGTCATCCTGCTTTCAAAGGAACCTGTTCAATATATGTTTTAGAATAATATAAATGGAGTACTTATGAGAACATGTCCAGGGGGCATCTGCAGAGGACAGGGGTCAGTTTAAAAAGTTATGAGGGCAATCATGACCTTACCCCTTTTGTACATATGCCAATAACATATGCATGTGCAAAGGGAAAGGACTTCAATCACAACTATCATCGCCTTTTTAAGCTCTCTTGTGGACATTGTTGAATATGTCAATTGCAATGTACTACATTGTAAGACTGAAATTATTTTATGCCGTACCACATACTCAATTCAGCAGTAAGTCTTCAATATATAACCATGAGGTATTAGTCAGATGTATTGCTTTGAGCTAAAAAAATTTGGAGCATGAACCTGGAATTTAGTATATGATGAAAAGTTCAACTCTTCAGTTATAGATATGAAATTCTTCAAAATTTCATTTAGACCGAATCTATAGCAAATTGTTTCTCCAATTAGAACACAGATCCAATTGCCATTTATAATTGTCCAGATTTTGAAACATCAACTAAAAAACACATAAAATCAATGTAAAATCTATATTTTAAGATAATATGTGTATCAAGAGGATATAGTCTAAAATATACCTAAGAATTTAAATGTGATTTTTTAAAAGAAAAATACAGTTGTATAGCTTGTATCTGGTACAGACACAAGATAGAATCAACTATGAGTGACTACATGTAAATCTGACATCTAAAAACAAATTAGATGTTAATTCTAAGAGCTTATATCCTAAACTACTTTAACTGAATTAAAACTGTATTACATTATACCTGACAGTCTTTGAATCATGTTAATAGTTTATATTTCTTCCTACTACTGTGCTATATACTAAAATGCAAGCATGCAACAGTTAAGCATTCAGCAAGCATGCAAAATGCCTGAACCATTTAGCAAAAATTAACCTGTTTATTCTTAATCAGTCACCAAAACTGAAAATATACTTCCCATATTTTGATCTATAATTGTAGATAAATACTTTGTAGGTCAAATAAAATTCTCATTGTACTGCTGTATGCAATTATTTTAAAAACTTTTTAAAGCCATCAACTTTCAAATTACCCTCTGAATCCCCTTTCATATGTGGTAGTTAGGGTGGAGGGGAGTGGTGGAGGAAAGGGTTATATAAGTATAACTTTATAAACCAAAACAGGAAATGAGTAGTACAAATAATGAGAGGTTTAAAGAAATAAAAAAGCAAAATAATTCACTGCATATGCTTTCAACAAATAAAAACAATACAGTTTAAAAATAACTAAAGAAAGATTAAGTACTTGAATCGGCTTTCTATATTGTACTTTGACAGGATGTCAGGAATAACCAAATCAATTTCATTTATTAATGATGACAGAAAGAACAAAACATGGCAATGCAATGCTCATCAGTTCAACTTGCCTAAAAATTAATTATAGCCATCATGAGAATAATTTTAAAATATATTATTTCAATGTAGCTAAGACATTTACAAATTCAGATAACCCATAAAACATAAATCTAGAAATAAGACGTCCTTGCTACATTTGAGGTTCCTGTTTAAATAGCAGATTATATATTTATATTTTTAGTTTCTTTCAGTGACACTGGTGTTCTCTATTACAATAACCTTGGAGGAGGAGGTTAAAGAGGGTAGGAAAGCATGTGATGGTGAAAAAGAGTTTATGATGTACAATGTAATAAAAGTAATAATTAGCTCTTCAGTAAAAAGTCTTAACAAGAGTTCATCTCAGAGAGACAGACTGGATGAGTTAAATATTGTGATGTATAAACCTAATGCCATCATTTGACTCTTCAGATCTCAGCCTCTTTTTCTTCCACATTTGCTGATTAGACTAAAGATTCATATAATATAAATCCTGACAGAAATATGATAGACAAATTAGTCCATGTTCACAGAGAGCCAGTTTTGTTTCTCACAAAAAAAGCAAACATAAATCTTTCTTAGGTAATGATACATTGAGCAAAGACAAACTTGTGTCATCCACAAGACCATAGTTCCTATTAATCGTAAATTAGCTACAGCCAGAACATCTGGAAGGCACTGTTTGTTGATCTTTCTCACCATGCCCGTTGTTCTTGAAGCACTGGCATTGTAGCTGATAAACCTACTAATTTCATAGTAACATCTCTGACCTTTTAAAATATCTAAAATGCCCATGTTAGTTTGCATTAAAAATGTTAAAGAAGTTTGATCAGTCCAATCAGAAGACTACTAGAGGCCCTCGTATGTAAGTTGCTCTGATTCTTAGGGTATATCTAATCATAAATGCAACTTGACTGCTGCTGCAGCCTCTATGGAGGGCTAAATTTGATAGTATACGGAAGCATCAATCATCTCATTTACTGACTGGAACTGGTCAGTGAGGGCACACTGTTATTTTGAGTCTAAAAATATAAAGTGCTAATTTTAACCTTCAAAATATTAATCATCCTACCCTCCCACCCACTTACTGTCAGAAGAGAATACACTCATGATTATACTGTTTGTTCACCAATTCTAAATGGTGAAAGGCACTTAAGACAAGAGGGCCATTTGTGCTGGCCGAATTAATAAAAAGTCCCAGCATTAACTTTTATTTGGAATAGTCAGCATCCTAAATACAACTAGGATTACATAGTTCTCTTACAGGATTTTAATCCGTGTCACCCCAATGAACCTTTGATTAAATCATTTCAAAAGCCCATAAAATTTTGTATTTTATAATCTAAACATGACTCTTATTTTGTAACCTATATATCTATCTACAAAGTTATTCAGTGTAGTGCTGGGATAAAATGAAGGAAGGGGGTTTTATAATAGAAACAAAAGTGGCGCCAAAAATAGCTTATTGCTATAATCCAAAAATTATTATGAGACCTCAGATACACCTGGAATTTCACAGTGGAATTTCAAATGTAGAATTTTTCACATTTGAAATACAGGACAAATTGTCAGACAGCTTCTGATATCACAAAAGATGCTTACAACAGAAAATGAAGGAAAACCAGTCTATATTACAGCAGCAATGTCTCCTTTTCCTGTATAAAATTCCTTTTTTTTTTTTTGTAAGCATCTCCAGGAGAAGTACTAAAATGACAACAGTTAGTTCAGGTGCAAATTCATATTTATTAAGAATTTTATTGGCCGTCTCTCTGACAGTCCCCATTCCCTGAAAATAGTATTCCTGCTAACAGTGCTCTGAACCATTCTAAGTTCTAGTGATATTAAATTAATGGCTTATTAATTTAAACGATTAAATCATGTTTTAGCCCTCATGCTTGAATTCAACAAGAAGAAATGCTTAGCAATAATCCTGCCCATTTGTCCTTCTAACATATAGCAGATGAAGAAGTCAGAAGAGCATTTTCTGAGGAAAGCCTTCTTCTACTTAGGATATTCCCTGTGAAATTGAATAGCCCTGAAATAATCATAATTCTTAAATCTCAAGAAGTCCAAGGTAGACAAGAGTGAAAACAGGCTGCAGCTAGAAAGCAGTGAAGGTAGTAATATCAGAAAGGTTTCACTGACAAATGTGCAATGCAAACATTTCTGTTGTTTGGTTAAAATTTGATAAAATTTCATTTAGCACTTGGTTTTTAAAATACACTTCAGGATTGTGCTGAATTTGGGTTCTATTTTTTTTTCTTATCCTTTTTTATGGTTAGCTATCTTCCTACCTTCAAATTCTGAGATAATTTTATCAATGCTTAATCTCAGAGAATTAAATGAGTTTGAAATTGTTTTACAATAATTGGCCTAAAGGTGAAAACCAGTTTTTTTGGTCGGTATCTTTATAGAACAGAACACTAAATTTCTATTCCCTCAAAAAGGAAATTTGTTTCCATTTGTACCAGAACATTTCAATTATAGCTTTTATGCTTTGAAACTTGAGAACATTAAATGAAATAGAAAGGTCACCTGGTTAAATCACAGAGATTCCTGGTATGTATTATTTTTCCCCTCAAGCAGAACCTTAATTATTTAGAAACACCTGATTGCAATTATGGTACACTAATTGAAGGGAAAATATTTTTATAATTGCATTATTGGGAACACACGATCATAGCTTTCTTATTGCCTCTTGGTTTGGAAATGTGACATATTATTCAGCCAAGGACCTTTGATGTGTTTTTCTTCTATCCATCTCTGCTCCAACAATTCTGTCATACAGGGAACTGAAAATTAAGTTATTCTCACCAGCAATACTCCCTCACAAAGCATCTTTCAACCATAGATATAAACCACAGAACAATTCTTGCCAGGCTTCTCATGCAAATGCTGCCGAAAAACTTACAAGAGCACTTTAAAATATTGAGAATCCTTCAATACAGCCCTTTATAATAACTTTTACTTGCTAATTTCTATGGGTCAGTTGCAAAGGAATAGACCTGTCAATCTTTCTCAGATGTAGCAGAATTTGTCTGTCTACAAACAGGGATACTTTGTTGTTGCCATAGAGACTAATCCTCCACTTTCCTTCTGTTGACACAGCTAGTCACTGTCTAAACTACCTGATCACACTTTTAATAGGCAGCTGACTGGAGTACCATAAAATGCACAAATCAAGTTTGGAACACTTGACACATCTACTTTGCTTTTTAAAATGTGCCAGGAATTCTATCTTATTTGTTATAATACTAAAGTGTAGAAGGAGAAAAAACATGACTTAAGTAACAATTAATTTGCCTGAGTTCTAAGTTAATTATACCGTTCAGACCAGCTAAATTGTTATTGTTCAGGCATTATTATTTCAGGCATCTTGTTTTAATGGACATGAACAATCCTAGACAACAATTCATCATAAATATGCACATTATTAGCAATATCTGTATTCTCTCTCTCTGCCTTTTATTGAGTTCAGCAATGCAAAATTATCATTTTCTAATGTTTTGTTCCAAAGCTTATGGAAGCAGGACAATCTTTGCACAGACTGATGGTCTGCAGTTGTGAGACCTTGAATAAATTGTCACTTCTATTATATTTCACAGAGTTTGAATCTGCAAACTGAGTTGTAGTCTATAATCTAAAGCCCATTAAATAGAAATATGATGTTTGGAACATCAAGTTCTACATATTAAATAGAAAAGTTAAAAAAAATGGTTAAAATTAGTTCCTCAGTATCTTTACATGCACATAAAAAAACCCACATGCACAATGTTATTTGGACATTTTAAAAAAAACTAATTCACAATACTGTCTGTAAATAACATGGTCCTTACAGAATAAGGACAATATATATCCAGATAGTACGCTCAGAACTGCACATTAAGGATACAATGTCTGTGTATATATCTTCCCAGGAATATATTTTATTAAACTCACTGGGATTTATTTAGACACTCATAACATTCTGAAGTACTCCTTCTATCACCAGTATCACCAGTGTTAATTTTACTTCTCTTGCAAGTTTTTCTTTACTTCCCAAATGCATTCATTATATTTTTGTTTAAAAATATAATGCTAAGTATAACATCACTAATGGCCTATGTTTTGCATCCTCACTTAATGTGTAACAGAAAAGAAGTTTCTTGTTGTGCCTCCTTCAATTAACAGGAAAAACTGATGTGTATCATTAATTACGTCAGTGAGAATCATAAATCATCAGTGAGTGCTGCAATTAATTATTTTTAAGTCATGTGAAGAACCATGACAGGCACAAGATAAATTCACAGACCTTTCATATTAGAATGAAGAGGGAGGGAAAAAATAGAGATAGAGAGAAAGCAAGATTATCATCATAATAAATGATGATTCTAGATTCTAGATAAAGTTAGTACACCAAACAGTTTTTATGGCATACCAAAACATTCTGCTATAAGTCTTGGATTTAGATGTCGAAAATATTCTATTGAGAAGCCTGGGTTTAAAATACAATATTTTATTAATGCTGTTCTAAAACCAATTAGTTTCCAATAGAAATGAATATTAGTTTTCACTTATTTCAAAAGTAATTTTGCTTTTATTTTTTTAAAGTGATTTGTTTTGTGTCTATAATTATGTGAATGAGTGATTGAATGAATGAATGAAGGGCTATAGCAGACAAAAACAGTGTGTGTGTGTGTGTGTGTGTGTGTTGTGTAATATATAGAATATAATTTAAAAACTAGACTTCTTTTCAATTTAGTAACAGTTTTTAAAAATAGTTGGAAGTAGGTTTTTCTAAATAATTTCTTCATTGCTTTAAAGTTTTCAAATATCCATGCACAATTATGCTAAATAATACAATAATCATAATATCTGGATTAACTGAATTTGTGTAATTAAAAGAATAGATTTTTCTGAATTTTATTTTTTTCACTAAGGCATATACTTACATTAAATATTGTGAACATTTTAATAGTCTAATACATTTTAAATTATTTATTTCCTGTCCTTTTGACTGATGAAGTCATAGTTTTTCTAATTATAGAACTGTCCTTAATAAATTGTGTTCACTTACTGGTTTATTTTTATAATGAAATTCTTCCAAAAATGTTAATTGCTTTATAAATTATATTTGGAAAATAATATTTTTACACACACACACACTGAAATATATTTACTGTCAATGTAGTTTTGAGCATGTTAATACTTTTTTTTTCAAATAAAAAATCCTTGAATACACTACTATAAGCTAACAAGCTTATAATTATTAGTACAATAGTGAGTATCACTATATTTTCACAATAATATCCAGTCTGGTGGGTAACTACTGAACACCGCGTAACTATTGAATGATGATACTATTTATTTGACACAGAAAGAGACATTTACAGGTGCAACCCTTTTAAAGAATGATGTAGAAATATTCTATAAAAAAACTAAAAGGGCAAAGTATCATTAGAAATATTAAGCAGAGACAACCAAACATTAAGACGATGAAAGTATCCAGATCTTTGACCCAGCAGCATCAGCCAATCATCTATGGGGATAATTTCTTCAATACTCTCTATGCAAATCTATGCCTGGTAAGTGAAGCATGTTTAGTAAGGAAGAAAAGTCTGCTACTATTGCAGCATCAAGAGAGCTGGACAGCCTCTTGTTTTTATTAGTAGGAGATGTGAGGCAGGGAAATATAATTAGTTCTTCTCACTACCTCATAGATACTGTATGCAACTGTTGAGGTTACAAGCATCCAGCTTGTATACAGCTATAATTCCATCACACACTAGCTCAGTGGTATCTGAATATTTGCATATGTCTTCAAACAACACATCACCTGTCAGCAAGCAAGGATGGGAATATACTTTTCCCCTTGCGATGTGACATAGTCACCAATGGCACTAACTCACGAGATACTGTCCTGACCATAGGTGCCATTAATCTAGATAGTCATAATGATAACAGATTATTTCTGAATCTGAAGAAGGTATATTGCTGATATTAAACACACACATTTCATATTCAAGTCTTATCACTTTGCAGTTTTCATCATAATCTATGGAAAATCTATGATATTAGCCATGAAAAGTTTTCGGTACAGTAGGCACTTTCAAAAGCTTCTGAGGCTAGATTTCTTAGAGGTTCAACATGTCTGTGCCAGTCCCTTGCTTAAAATTGTAATAATATCATCTGTCAGCTCCAGTAGCATTAACTGCAGCATTTGCATAATCAAAAGCCAAATTTCAATCTTTAGCCTAACATCAGTTTCTAGGCCTTTTCTAAACATTTGGGTGCCATAGCTTACAGTGCGCAACAGATCTAGTGCTAAGAAAATTGGAAATGTAAAAATACAACCAAGTACATTAATTAGCATCAACATAGACTTTGTCTATATCATTGCCACATCACACTAATAGTCTATTCCTACAAGCTTTTTCAATATAGCTATTTTTTGTTGTTCTTTTTTTAAAAAGGCCATTTAAAATTCATCCAGTATGAAAGCAACATAGCAAAACAGAAAAGCCACAGAAACCCTTCCTTCTCAAAACCATAAGTAAAAATGTCCTGGGAAAGCCCTTAAGATCTATATCAGAATCAGTAGCCACTATATAAAAGGCAACTGAATTATCTGGAAGAATACCTGTTATTCAGTGATGGGTTGCTACCAGTTCACCCTGGTTCAGGCAAACCGGTAGCGGCAGCAGGAGGCTTCGCCCACCTGCCTTGATGTCATCAAATATGATCTGCACATGTGCAGAAGCGAGCGAACCGGTAGCAAAGGTAAGTGAAACACACCCCTGTTATTATTGCTTCTCTGCCCAGAACTACTAATTCTTCACTTATTTCAGAGCACAGCAAAAGCTTTACAGATGTTTCTCTGCTTCCGACGCATATAAAAATGTCATCTTGACTTTTCAGAAGCTTCCTATGGCTGCCTCTGCAGTTCAAAATTAATTGTGCAATGTCAGATACACAATTTATCTACCACACATTTGTCACTATGCAATCCCTGTCTTTCCATTTAAATTGTATACTTCTCATTGTATGAAGTAATTTGAGTTACAGTGTTGGTATAAAGCAGATATTGATATACTGCATAATCTCATTACTATCAGGGAGCGATGCTCTGTAATGTTTAAAAAAAAATGTTGCGAGTAATTTTTACTTTAGAAAGCCAGTTTGGTGTAATGGTTGAAACATTAGGCTGAAAATAGGGGATTGTGAGTTCTAAACCTGCTTAGGCCCAGAGATACCGTGGTAGTACAGTGGACTAAAACACTGTTATTAACATCTGCTGCTTGCAATTACTGCAAGTTCAAATCTCACCA
>JANHZT010004411.1:11020-21104 GCA_032468215.1 Stegonotus admiraltiensis | reverse complement strand
ACCAATCAGTCTGAAATAGATCTATATTAGTCTCCCAATAGGCAGCAAAATGCATGCTTGCTGTCTGAAGAAGCCTAAGATACTGGATGTGATTCCACTGAGCTATGGCTGCAATTTGAACTTCGTTTACGTAGGAAAATACCCAGCTGAAGAAACACACACACAGGTCTTAATTAAATGCATAATATTGTAAAACAGTAAAACAGGTGTTAGTTTGTGATATCAAAACTGTACAATGTTGTCAGATTTCCTTAAAGATGATAGCCCTATTCTGGGATAACCAAGGTGTTAAATAGCATCATTTTAAAATCTCCCCTGTAGGCAGAGTTGGTATATGGCATAAATATAGAAGAGAAACTGTTTATTTGTAAACAGAGCTGAAGAAGCTTCTTGGATGAGAAACAAAACGTCTTCAAAGAAAAACCAGAAAGTCTAGTTGCCTCTTGAAAAAACACCTTTGGGACAGCCCTGACCCAGATGACTGAGAATCTCTATGTCTATGGACATTTATCTATGTTTATTTGTAGGTTTATTTGTACTAGTGTAATAGCCAATATAGGACATATAAAGGCCTATAATTTCCAGTTACGATTTTTTTCTCGCTAGCATGTCTAAGGAGATTCTCAGTCATAAACGTCTTGGATGAGAAGCAAAATGTCTTCTTCTTCCTCAAGGAAAAACCAGTCTATCTAGCACAGTTTATAGAGCCTTACTTTGTTTAATAAGATAGTCATGAAAATAATATCGAAACCAGAATTAAGCAGTGCTGAACTTTCAACTAGAACCAATGCACATACCGTAGTTTTTAAGCGATTACTCCCTTTGGCAACCATCACTAAAATTGTTATAGTCCTTCTTCTTTGTATAAAAAAAATTCAGGGAGAACCATATTCACCACCATGAAATGCTTTTCAGAATCACTGTGTGAAGTGATAGAGTTAGAACCCAAGATGCTTCTTAAATAGATAAGTGGCTATAAAAAGGTAAGATGTCAAGTTAAAGAATAGGATGCATTTTGTAACCCTTCTTCAGCCATCTAATACTAATTCCAAGTTGGTGCAGACAGTTGAAGCACTAAAGTGTTCCAAAAAACAACACCCCAGATGATTGTAGCTTATTTACAGAGCAATCTTTAATATATTTACTCAAAAGTATGTTCCACATGCTGTGAACTGAAACTTAAATCACATACTTGAGCACAGAATTTCAAGTCAACAATGGCAATTATTTGTTTTTATGCAGGAAAGGAAGGGGACATTAAGCAATAAAACATATAAATCTATCATAATTCAAATGATGGGACAATGGCAAAAAATGCAGATGTTTCTAAGTTTAGGAAACATTACATTAGATGCCAACTGCATGTGACAAGGGAGTCTACTATTTTAACCACTGAAGAAGGCAATACACAAGAATCTTGGGTAATAACTACAGACCAAAACATTCATAAGAAGAAGTTGAAAAATTAAGTTGAAGTTGAAGAAAGTTGAAAAAATATTTTATTCCTTTGCACTGTTTCAAATAAATTTTTACCAAAGAAATTATTGCATTAAATAAAATAAAAGATAGCTGGTAAAATTGTGAATGGCACCATTTCTCATTAAATGATTAGAA
The DNA here is from genome assembly GCA_032468215.1 of Stegonotus admiraltiensis. NCBI lineage: Eukaryota > Metazoa > Chordata > Lepidosauria > Squamata > Colubridae > Stegonotus > Stegonotus admiraltiensis. The sequence continues at coordinate 19,490 of JANHZT010004411.1, read as the reverse complement.
GGTTACACCACAATATTTTCTTTTCTATTGTGCTGGCCTACATATGGAGGACATTTTTATACAAGGATAAATTTAACACTATGCACACTGAGTATAGTCCAGAAAATTGCATAAAATATTACCATAAATTTAAAAAATAATCCATTAACCTAACCCCCCCCCGAAATAGAATAAAGTGTACAGATAAAGGTGCTAGTCCCTATAATTAAAGGAAGAGAATAACATTTGTGATTGTTTCAAATTGTATTTGTTTGTCATGCTGAAGGTTAACACAAATATCTTTAGTATACTACACAGTCCTCTCTATGCAATTTATAAATTAAATTTTAACAATGTTTAATTTAGCTAAATTCCTTAGCTCATGTGTTTAGTATATTAGTAACCTCCTGTATCTCATACTTTCTGTACGTTTCTATTTGATATTCTCCTTGTCTATTTTCAGATCAATTCAATATTGTTGTTTTTATCAGAGAAAATAAATAATAACCAAGCTTGAACATTTCATCTTGATAATTCAATGTTTTCAAGAACACAATCCATATGCGAGAGCAAACGCACTTAGCTGATGTCTCAGAGCTTTAGCAAATAATTTGATTTCAAAATTAGGGTGGAGAAAACAACAAGAGATTAAAAAATAGCAGATATAAAAACACAGATTTTTTTTTCTTTTAATGTTGATTTTAAGATCAGGAAACAATTCATGCCTAATAGGTCCACCTCATTAGTCACAGCATTAGTGACCTCTCACCTTGAGTGATAAAGTACACAGGTCAGAATTGACAATACCTACTCATGGCTGATCATGGCTGCCAGTTATTGATCCAAGGAGGGAGAAAATCCTTTGTAGGAAAAATACTGCTCTGAATTACAAACATGCACTCTCCTGAGATGCTGCAACTCTCTCCATATCTCCCTCTGGAACTGAAAAGCAAGGAGTGAGTTCAGCCAGTATTTAATATCAAGTGAATGTGGTGTTTAATCAATACTATTCTGCTTTTGTCCCACGATGTGGAAAGCAGTGTCTATTCATTCAGTAAAGGTTAATGCCAAGGGTCAAGTGATTTCACACTCTCTGTAGGAACCACAACATTTCAGTAGTTAGATGCCTCGGACAATGATGGCTCAGTTGGACTGATTTATTGCTACTCTAAGGCTCTACTTAATGCTAAAGTGCTATCTTATGATAATACCTCAGAAAATAGCAATGATAAAAGAGGAGGCAATAATTACCTACATTTTGAAGTAATGTCTTCATTTCTAACATCCTATAAAGATGTAAGGACCATTTAAAATGAGCTGCTTCTTGTATTAGCCAGTCGGTTAAATACAATATTATCCATGCTCTCTGTCTATGCAAAAGAAATCTGCTGACTGTATTAGGAAAAAATGCAAATTGGCAAGCAAATGTAATCTAGCACATGACTTAACATGGGTTTTAAAGAATAACTTATTTGATGCCTGCTTGCCCAGATGAAGACATCCTTTTCCCAACAAGGAAACAATAACACCTGATGCTATGGAATTAAAAAAAAAAGGGGGGGGGGAAGAGACATTGAAGCTTTAACAAATTAACAAGTATGCCTGTTTTTCACATTTATAATATGCTTCAGGTATTTTTTTTCTTGAAATGTTTGGAAAGTAAGAACACATGTACTCTGGGAGAAAGAATATATTCTCTCTCAGTATGATACAGTGAAAATGGCATTAGTCAAGCTCATTGTCAAAATCAGAATACATTTGACTTTGTCAGAGTCTAATTCTTACTATGTTAGCATCCCTGATTATTATTCAGCAATGTCTTATTCAAGATGTGTTTTATATAATGAAAGAAGTTCAAATGTCACTGAGAAAACTGTGTGAGAAGAATTAATTGGAAGGCTTATCAGAGGAAAGTCGTTTATAATCCAGCTCTACCTAATACATCCTTGACTGATGAATATACCAATCAATTAGTGCAATAAAGTAAATTCTGAAAATTTGACTGAAGATATCCTATTATTATAAGAAGGAAGGTATTTATTGCAGTTAATTATGCTTTGTTTTCTTCTTTTTCTTTTGAATGTGCAAAAAATAATCCTTTCAAAGAATATTCAATTTGCCACAATGAAGAATATTTAAAATGTATTCAGAGGTATTTTGAATTAGCTTGAATTATACTTCTAAAACACTATAACTCAGAAAATAGTATTTTGTAGAGTGGAAATAGTCACATTTTCTGAAATTGCACATTGAGTTATACAAAAATTACAAACTGTCCTAAAATGAATGTATATTATAGAGCATTTATATATGGACACATGGTTTTAAAGAAAACCACATAAGGCTGCTATAAACATCAGTAAAAATACAGATGATAGGTAAAATTTGAGCTACTTGCCATGTTTTATTAATATAGATCTATTTCCCTTGTTGGAGTTTTTAAAAAAGATAAATAAAATAAAGCTATGTAGTTTCTATGAAGATGTCCAGGATTCATATACTGTACGAAGTTTTGTAAATTGAGGATAGGCATCTTTTAGGCTAATGTGTTTGTGGTAGATATTTTGAGGAGGTATCAAAGAAATCTGCAATGAAAGGATTATTCACAAACTCCAACCCGCCCCCCCCCCAATTTTATAATACATTTTAAAATTCATTGGCATCCAAAATTAGTCTGTTTTCTAAATATATCTCATATTAGCTTTAAAAGTTATTTTATCTTCTCTCCCCATTATATTTACTATTTCTGCCATTTCAAAATCCAGCTTTATAATAAATGCAAAAACTACAAGAATGGAAGCAGTATAAGAAGGTCCATTCTGTTCTATGATATGCTGTTCATTTCCATTCCGTGTTCATTCCATTCCGTGTTCATTCCATTCCATTCCATTCCATTCCATTCCATTCTATTAAAAAATCCAGATGACCACTTAATAGTAGCAAAGATTTTTCTCAATTTTTCCCCTGCCATCTGCAGATACCCTTGCAGCCAATACAGGGTAGCCATGCTGAAAGACAAGTGATAAAGAACAGGAGGATATAATGATGATTGCCTGCTTACCTTCCAATTTGAGTTCAAAATATGTATTCTTATTCCATGGTTCCCTCTCCCAAATATTTCAAGTAGCCAGTAACCCGTCAAAATTGTTGCCATTTTCACATGTCCAACATCCTTACTTTCATCTTCACTTCTTCCAGGCTTTCCTTGTATCTCACCATAATCTCCCTTGTCTAGGGTTCAGTGCAAAAATAAATGGCAACCCACTTAAATGTCTTTAAGGATGTTGTTAGCCAAGCGACTGCTTCTGTGTCACCATGGCAGAAAATACACTCAGTGGAGAAGTTCCTGAGCCACAAGAAACAACTCACATATTGAGTAAGGAAGCTACAATAATCAAATGCAAAGGAGAAGATAGCTTCCCCACCCCCACCCCCCCATATTGAGAGAAAATTCAATAGGGCTGTTTTTCTCAAATCTTCTTGAGAAGTTCCAATGAAAATACTGTCTTCAGCATTATATCTTGTTGTACTTGGATACAGATATACTGTGGGCTTATCTTACCTTTTTCTACCAGGGGCAGCTGCCCACTTCTGCAACTGAAAGATGTAGGCCTTATTTAGAGGTGGAAACCCACTCAGAGGTGGGTTTCAGCAGGTTCTGACCAGTTCTGGAGAACTGGTAGTGGAAATTTTGAGTAGTTCGGAGTACCGGTAGTAAAAATTCTGACTGGCCCTGCCCCTATCTATTCTCTGATCAGGAGGAAATGGGAATTTTGCAGTAACCTTCCCCCGGGAGTGGGGAGGGAATGGAGATTTTACAGTATTCTTCCCCCGCCATGCCCACCAAACCACACCCATCAAGCAATGCCACACCCACCAAGCCACACCCACAGAACTGGTAGTAAAAGTTTTTGAAACCCACCACTGGGACTACTGCATTCAAACTGAAAGAATTAGAATTTCCCACCTATATTAAAGAGCAATTTCCCCCTCTCTGAGGAACTTCTGAACATTGCATTGAGGAAGCCTTGCTGGGCTATAGGGCAAAATGTCCATAGAGAATTGATCTTCCAACATTTATTGATCTTCCAAAACCCAGAGAAACAACACTAAATATGTATAGCAATAGCTGTTTTCTAAGAAATCCATTAAGAAATCATATAGTTTCTTTAAAGTCCTGTAGGATAATTCCTACAACCCCGTGTATTGCAATCTACAAAGTGAAGGGTTTATACTATTTATAAATTTCAGAGTGTTATTGTCCACAGAACTCTCATGCATGTTTATTTCATTTCAGTGTTTTTATTCTCATTTTCTAAATGTGAAATAGCCAGAACAGAACTTTCTGGTATTCTATAATTATTAATACTACTACTACTAGTAGTAGTAGTAGTAGTAGCAGCAGCAGCAGTAGCAGCAGCAGCAAAAGATGTGGTACTAAAAATTTCAATGCGAGTATTGAAAAAGACATCTAAAATGTATGGAAATTGTAAGGCAATCATCTTTACTTATATACAATACCATACAATACCACTATGCTGTACTAAGTATAGTGCTTCCTTAGGATTCTACCTACAGCACCCAAAATAAATTTAACAGCTATGCAGAATGCATATACAATTATGCATTTACAATTGTATAATATTTATATACAATTACATGCACTGTGTACAATTCAACAGATCTACATTCATATGCTGTTGATGCAAATCATGAATGATCTTGATCCTTTGCAATGTATTTGCTTCAGTTTTGAACAGTAATAGCTTCTGCCATGTAGTTAATGTATTTATGAGGATTGGACAAACAGATTAGATTCTTTAATGGGTCTTTTGGCATTGACATAATACAACATTAAAACTCCAACTCGTCTAATGATAGTGACACAGCAATGTAAACAACGAATGTAAAATACAAGGCTGAGTGAAAGTTAAAGGAATATATTACTTTGGTGAACTCTTGAAGCCAAATCTTTTTTAAACATTCAGTTCCAACCCCCAAACCTAAGGATGAAGCAAAGCATGTTGAACTAACTTTCCTTTCCTTTGCAGTCCCCCTTCAGTGCAGAATCTGCCCTTCTAACTCTGACAAGTGCAGCAACGTGAAGAATGCTCTCCAATTGTAGCCTTAATAAGCAAGATCCCTAAACTGAAAATCTTTTTTCAGTCCTTGAGCAGCTCTTTCACCTTTTGTAAGTGAAAAGAAACACAGTGAAACATCAAAACAACACAGAGAGGTTTACTGAGGCCAATTGCATTGCCTCTTTGTTTTGATGAATAGAATCACAACACTAAACTCTTTGTCCGGGGGAATTAAAGTTGCCCTGTATAGGCCTAGTGGAATACAAAATACCAATAATGATTATATTTAATTCTACTGCGGCAATATTGTCTGATCTAGTATGTTAATGTCAAGAAAGAAAATGTGGCTTATTTGCCAAGCATTCATCTTTGAATCATTTGAAAAACAAAATTTAATCCACCTGACTTGATGTTTTGATTGGAACATGTGGTCATTCAGTGTTTAAGTCTCTCTGAAGTGTCAATTCATATTAAATCAATATCAAAACGAGTCTGTATAAATGATGTACAGGCTGAAATGATGCACAGGGCATTTCTTTCTGTTTTTTTTTAATATTCTATTTCTGGATAAGGCCTGCACTTTCCCTTCAGTTTTCTCCTTTTTCTCTGTTTCTGTTACAACGGAAGAAAAGTGAGTGCCATTATTTTTTTTTTCTCTTATAGCAAAAATTATCGCAGGCTCATAAGGATCATTATTTTATATATTATTTATTTACATTTCACATTTCTAGACTGCCCATTTTCCTCAAAGAGGGATTCTGGGTGCTATACACTAAAACATTGAAAAATAAAAGTATATAAAAATTAAAATGTCAAAAGTTAATTTTTTTAAAAATTATAAAAACTTTTAAAGGCTAACCAATCCCACAAATGTATGCACCTTAGGCTCCCCACCGAAGTCTGAGGAGCCATGTTTAACCCCTTTTTGGAAGACCAGAAGAGAGGGCCTGCCTTACTTCTGGGGGGAAATATTCCATAGAGTGGGGGCAATGGCAGAGAAGGCTCTCTTCCTAGACTCTGCCAGCTGAAAGTCTTTAACTGATGAAGTCTGCAACATACCTTCGCTGCCTGACTGGGTGGGATTCAAATAAATTTACAATCGGTTCTCTGACCTAATGATCAGCTGGGTAGGCATGGCTGTGTGGACATGACCAACTCGACGTCACGTCGAGGGGTGCCTCACCTCACTTCACCTTGCCTGGCCCTGCCCCTCCACTCCTTGTCATGCCCAGCGTCGCCTTGCGGGGCGGCTCACCTTGCCCAGGCCCTCGCCTCAAAGGCCACGACATGATACAATTTCTGTCTCTATTTACTATTACTGAACATCCAAAATACACTATTTAATCCTATGTATATATGCCATATGTGCAGTGGTGGGATTCAGCAAGTTCGCATCGGTTCAGTAGAACTGGTAGCTGGGTTTTTGTTCAGTTCTGCAAACCGGTTGAAGTCTCACCCCTCCCCTCCCAGCCACTTCTCACCTCGCCCGGGCTCTCCTGGCTGGGTGGCTCATGTTGTCACCCAGTGACTCGCTGAGCTGACTAGAGCTGCTTCACACCATGATGTCACCCGAGGGAAGGGGAGCAGGAGCAGGGAAGCTTGCTCCCTTTCTCTGGGCCTGTGCCATTCGGCCTTTCCTTTTCCTTTTCAGCATCTGAACCATGCAACTACTGCCATGGGCCACCAGCAGCTGTACTGGAGCCACCCCAAGAAGTTTGGGCAGGGCTTATGCTCCTGGTAGGCCTCTGACCCTCCCCAATTGCCTCTTTTAGGTCTCTGCCAGACCCAGAGCCAGGTCTCTCCCTCTCGCAGCTATGTGTGCTCCAATTGGCGCAGACTGATCTGCAAGTATGGCCCCAATATGTCACCAGAGCTTTCACCAGTTAGCCAAGGACATCAGCTTCATTAAGGTGAGGGGGAGGAAGGCTGTGTATGCCCCAGCCATGAGCTTTTGGTTGCCCACTGCCACCACTGGCTGATATCCCCTTCATTGCGTAGAGTTCCCTCACAATGGCCATGACATCTCCTGGCTCTAATAGTCATGTGCAGGTTAGGGAAGAAAATCTGAAGGTATTTGTAATGTTTTAATGTTATAATTTTAATGTGCCAGAAAGTGGACTCCCGGTGTGTTTTTCCAAATACAGTAAGTGAGGTTGAATGTGTATAGTTTTAGAAGAGGTCCATGTGTGTGTGCGTGCGTGCGTGCGTGCGTGCGTGTGTGTGTGTGTACATACACATACAGTGTATATATAGTGCATAATCTTTTTGTGTGCCTATACACACACTATACTTTTTGTGTATAGGCACACAAAGAGATTGTGTATTATATATCCCTCTACATTAATGCTATTCCCCTTACCCTTTCACTGTGTGAAAGCACTATCCTAAGTCAGCAGATACTATATGAAAAATCCACTATTTCAAATTGTATGTGAAGGCCAACATGATCAAATGCATTGTTATATAGAAAATGGCATGACAAGAAGGCATTTCCTAGCTTTACTTTCTCCCACACATTTTCTATATATAGAAATCTTTTTTCAATAAGTGTGTGCACACAGTTCTTCCTTGTGGGTGAGAAAAATCAGATTAGCAGTCACCCTTGAATCAAATGACTATGAGCATAATATGAATTCTTCATATTATGGAGAAAATGTAGTTGTGAATGTTAATTAGTAAAGAGTTAACACCAAGAGCTAAAAACACAAACGAGTCTAAATCCAATCATTGCTCTTTACATCAAAGAGGAGTTGTTATGTGTCACTGCTGAACAGCAGTCTATGTGCCCCTTTTGTTTCAGTTGACAATTCAGTTCAGTTTCAGTTCTGTGGTTCTATGTTCACTTTTCTTTATTCCAATATCTAATTTGCTTCCTTCTTTTTCTCTTCTCCCTTTCCAACCATTACTGACTGATCTCTCAATCTTGGCCCTTTCGCAATCATTTTATAATGGTACAGAAAAAAACGCAATCTAGTGGCCAAATGTACCACCCTTTGTTAGCCTCGGTCATTCTAAATATGCTGATACATTTTAAAGCATTTGGGTTTTAAGAAGCGAATAAATTTCTTTTTCTGCAATCTGAGGCTAAAATAGTTCAGGCACAAGGAAGCATAGCCTAGATTTTGTGAAGTATTAAGCCTCACCAAATATACCGTATTTCACCTCCAGTTTTCTTTTTCCTTTTTGAACCCATGCTCATTCACATTTGCTTTTGTTGGCAATTTTTTTTAAAAAAATTATTAAATTACATTGTAATACAATACAAAAGATATCAGTTTGACAGTGATAATATATATACAGGTTAGATACATTCTGTTATTTTTTTTGCTTTGATTTATATGCCGCCCTTCTCCAGAGACTGAGGGCGGCTTACAATGCGTTAAGCAATAGCCTTTATACTTCTGTATATT
>JANHZT010004410.1:85824-102202 GCA_032468215.1 Stegonotus admiraltiensis | reverse complement strand
ACAAAAGAACTCAAGGAGAAAGAGGAAACAGAATATTACAAAGTGTGGTGTAGATGGTATGAATGGTTGGAAAATAAAAAAAATGAGAAAAAGGAATAAAGGGGAGAGGGGAAAAAAGTGTTGAAGATCAAAGTATAGGGTAGACGAAATAAAAAAAGATGGAAATTAAGTGTTGAATAAGATTTAGTTAAAATATGTGGAAAAAGAAAGGATCACTTCAAAATATCTGTAAGAAAAAGTGATTTGTATATAAATGTGTGTCTGTGTCTTGTTTTAATGTGTTTAAAATAAAAAACTTTAAAGAAAAAAAGAAAGAAAATGATGCTTGTGAACGTAGAGTACTTTTTAAAAGGCTGCACCACAATTGCAAGCAAGAAGGTTAATCCTTTTGTCTCCCAGTACTCATACCTGTGGAAGATGACTGTCCTATGGTCTCCTTGTGAAGACCAGCTGTCCGGAGCATATGTGGGTAATCTCCCATTCTCTTTGTATTTAGAGAGGTTCCAAAGAACTGGTCTATTTACTGGTTCTTTGATCTTTGCCATGGTCATCAGCTTGGTGTTCAGTTTTCACAGATATGTTTTCAGTTTGCCATGCCTCCCCTGGACATCCAGTTCATTCTCTGATGGGCTGACATGAGAATCCAAAGTATGGGTGTTGACTCCACCTCCTTCCTTTTAGAGACTGAATCCTTTTAAGTTTCTGCCACGCCTCTCCTGGCTGACCCCCAGTTTGATTCAGTCTTACATCTGAGGGAGATGTGTTTAGTGAAGCTATTCAGAATGAAAGATTGGATTTACTTTGGATTCTCAGATCAGGGGAGTTAGGTAAGCAGACTAATTCAGCCTTCTGGGTGTCAGAGAAGCCTGCCACTTTAAGAGCAGCTGAGGCGAACGGAAAACCAGAACTTCGGAAGCAGTGCTTCTGGGGCGCCCGGCTAGAAGGAAGGTCTGTTCTTTTAGTTGTTATTTGGAAGTCAGCTGTAGAGCTAGAGAGGACCTTGAAGGACCCTGCTACCCGGGAGGGGTAGGACACCATCAGGAGGAACCAGCTGGCTGCCTGGTCTGACCGGCAGCCGCTGCAACTAGTTAGCAGCCTACCCGGTCTGACTGGTGCTGCTACAAAGAAAAAGCGGATCTTTCAGGGCGCATCTGCTGAAAAGAGAGTGCTGGCTAACTGGCTTGACTGGCAGCTGCCAAATCAAATAGTTGGAGATCTAAGTCACTCAGGCCATCCGCCATTTCCGGCTCCTTCCCAGAAGAGCTGAAGTTTGGTGCATTTTCCTCAGCAGACATCCTGGCGCCTCCCCAGCAGGGGTCCGGAAAATCCCCAGCACATCAAAGGATGGAGAATACTGCTATATTAGAAAGCCATGAGGTGGCTCATGTGACGCATGCCTGACGCATGCTGTGGCTCTGCAACAGGCAAGCAATGCCAAATCCAGATGGAAACTAGTCTCTGCACCCTTCATGGGTGGCAAACTATTTGAGGAGGCTATGGAGCCCATCTTGGTAGAAACCAAGGACAGGAGGAAAATCCTGCCATCCTTACACAGACGAGCAGACTGACAACCCTCGTCTTATGTGCGTAGTTCCTCCTTTCAACCAGCAGAGACTGGTCCAGGCTACTTCCAAAGGAGATTCCCACAGGGAACTTATCAACAAACACAGCAGGATTCCAAGTTAGAACTAACAGCAGTTCCAGGCCTAGAAACCATTTCGTGGCTCTGGAAGCTGTCCCTTCTGGTGCTACAAATGACCCCAGGTCAGATCTTCCCATTGGCGTCTGCCTAGTGCTATTCGCGAACCAATGGGAGGCAACCACGTCAGACACCTGGGTTCTAAACACAGTGAGACTAGGCCTCAGGCTAGAATTTTTCTCCACACCCCTGAAATTTTTCAATTGTTGCTCCGTACCGAGAGACAACACAAAGAGGGGCCTCATAGAGACCACAATACAACACCTGTTGGATATTCAAGCTATCCAAATGGTCCCGGCGGGCCAACAGGAGCAAGGTTTCTACTCGATACTATTTGTGGTTCCCAAGGCCTCAGGGGGTGGGGGTGGAGAGCAATTTTAGACCTAAAAAGATTGAACAAGTACCTCACTTACAAGAGGTTCAAAATACAATCTGTCCAGTCCATCTTGGAGAGCGTCCGGGAGGGTGACTTCTTAACATCCATAGACCTGACGGAGCCGTACCTCCATGTTCCCATACTACCATCACACTGACAGTTCCTCCAATTCTACTACGTGGGTCAACATTACCAATTCAGAGCCTTACCATTCGGTCTGTATTGAGCTCCCAGGGTGTTCACCAAAGTCCGGGCAGTACTCTTGTCCCTCATCAGGGCACTACCAATCCGAGTCCAGTGTTACCTGGACAACATTTTAATCCAGTCCTCCTCCCATGATCAAGATTTTACTCCAGGTTCATAACATGGGTGGTGGAGGGGGCCACTGCACTTCACACTCCATGGTTGAGAGGACTCCCATACACCTTTCCTCCTCTTCCTGTGATCCCGAGGGTAATCAGGAAGGTACTGGAGGATAAAGCAGAAGTATTACTCCTAGCCCCCCACTGGCCCAGGAGGCTGTGGTTCATAGAACTGGTCAGTCTATTGGTAACCAGTCCCTGGAGGATCCTGTAAGAAAAGATATCCCTCAGCCAGGGGGCTCTAGTGCATCCAGAGCCACAATGGTTAAAACTGACTGTCTGGCATTTGAGCAGAGAGCCCTGATACAGGGCAAGTTGTCTATCAGAGTAATCACAACAATCCAAGCCTCCAGGAGGCCATCAACTAACAGGATCTATGATTTGACTTGGAAGACATTTTGTAACTGGTGTGCCAAGGGTGGCATCGATCCCATCTCAGTAACGGTGGCCCAAATCCTGGAATTCCTTCAGGATGGGCTGGACAGAGGGCTATCCCCAAACACCATACGCAGGCAGCACTAGCGTCAGTGTTGTCATGCGGGGACCTAGAATCCCTCGCTCATCATCCTATGGTGCGCAGCTTCATTAAGGGAGCAACCAATTTAAAGCCTCTGGTGGTGCACAGGTATCCCACCTGGGACCTATCCAAGGTCCTGCAGGCAATCTCCTTGAATCCCTTGAACCATTACGAGAAGATAGCCTGCAATACCTCACATGCAAGGTAGCCTTCCTCATGGCTATTACTTCAGCCAGATGAATTTTGGAGCTTGCAGCCCTCTCCATAAGGGAGGACCTGTGTATATTTCATCCAGACATGGTAGTGCTGTGTCTAGACCCTTCATTTTTACCCAAGGTTAATTCCAGGTTCCACAGGGTGCAGGAAATCATATTGTCGGACTTCTGTCTGAGTCCAAACCATGAACTAGAAAGGAAGTGGCACACCTTGGATGTCAGGAGGGCACTTCGCATTTACATAAAAAGAACAGCTCCCCTGAGAAAAACGGAGTCACTGTTTGTGTCATTCCAACCTTCTACGCTAGGTAGCAAGGTTACTGCATCGACAGTGGGACGGTGGATACAGACATGCATTGCCAAGGCCTACGAGATTCAAGCTCTTCCATTACCCCAGCAAGTGACCGCCCATTCTACCAGAAGCGGGGCCACAACAGCTGCTTGGGCAACACAGGCCTCTGTAGAGGAAGTCTGTAGGGCAGTGACCTGGTCCTCACTGTCCCCGTTCATCAGACACTATAAACTGAATTCATTCACCTTGGCTGAGGCGGCCTTTGGCAGAAGGGCCCTTCAGAAAGTACATACAAACCTGGGAACTCGGGACCAGAGCACGGCCCACCCTTAGGACAAGTCAGCTTTGGTATGTCCCATACTTTGGATTCTCACATCAGCCCATTGGAGAAAGAGTGTTGGTCTTACCTGACACGCTCTTTCTCGATGGGCTGACTGAGAATCCAACCCCACCCTGGTGACCGTCTGGTCCAGAGTCCAGGAGCAGAGAACATAATCAGTGATACGTCAAGTCATCTGCTACATCTTCATCAAACTGGGGGTCAGCCAGGAGAGGCATGGCAGAAAGTTTAAAGGATTCAGTCTCTAAAAGGAAGAAGGCGGAGTCAACACCCATACTTTGGATTCTCAGTCAGCCCTTCAAGAAGGAGTGTGTCAGGTAAGACCAACACCCTTTCTATAGTTTCTATGCTTGATTGTGGCAAATTAGTCTTGTATTTCTTAGAAAATACTTGGAGGTAAAACAGATTCTACTTGGAGTTTAGTCTATCCCCATTGATTAAAAATTACCAAGACCTTGAAGTTTGATATCCAATAGAACCGTGCAATGAAGCAAACCTGAAAGGAAAAAGATTCTGAGCATTTGTGGGCACATACATATTATATCCGTTGTCATTACTTTAAAGCAAACATATTTTTTCTAGTCTCTAGAAAAAAACTCATCTTTCTTAAGGAGCTATGTGCATGGCCATGCAGTTAAGTAACTTTCTCATTGAATCCAGGTCACTATGCAATCTCTATGCAATTTTTTTATTGATGTAATAACAAAAAATATTTTTGGTGAAGTCTTCTTTTTTTTTAAAAAAATGTATTTTATCATAAAAGATGGGCACTGGCTTTCATGAAACCAATAACAAGATAGAATTGTGGGAGCTAGGGTTGTTAGCCGATGAGAAATAAATATAATCTACTCTGGGGACAATATACTTATGAATATATATTTGGAGTAGTAGTTGGCGTGAGCTAATTTCATTCACTGCTTGTTTCCTTTTCCAAAACATCTAGCTTTCCATTAGTGATGTAAGATGCTGGCTTAGATGAACTTCTGATTTGATAAAGAAAACCTCTTGTGTATAGTTTAAAAAGAACACAGACAAGGGGATCGACTATCTGCAGGGGAAAAATACTGTTTACCTGATATTTTTCATGCAGACAAGTTCTAACCCATTTCTTTTTAAAATACTAATTGTTCCAATGCTTTACTTTGATAAGTTGTAAAACGCAAGTCTTAATACAGTGATAAAACATACTGGAATGGCTTGAATTGTTTATTGCTCTTATTGCATTTCTTGGGATTCACATTAGTGAATCTTTAGTAATAAATTATTCTATTGCTTAATTTGATTTTACTGTTCTTAATGTTTCCTTACTCAAGTTTTATAAGAAGAGTTGATAGTAAGAGTAGCTCAAGAATAACTAGGCAATCAAAAGCTATTGTTTATGGCCTAAAAGTAAAATCCACTCCAAGCCATGTTTATGTTTCAACTCATCAATATCAACATCTAGCAGTGAACTATTCACAACATTAGTCTGGGTATGAATTTGTAATATTAATGTATAATATTGGGTATGTTTTCATCCATGATTCTCTGCAGCAGCAGTGTGTCCACCATCAACTTTTTCCTAAGAAGGAAATGTTGGAGACAGGTTGAAATTGTCTAGACCAGTAGGATCTAACAATGGCTTCTTGATGAAGAAAACTACTCTGTCCTTATCTCAAGGATACATTAATCAGTTTTGGAACCTACCTACCGGTACATATCACCTCATGGGAAGCCTTGCCAATGAGGAGGGACAAAGATAATATACACATTAGGGCTGAGATTAAAGTTCTGAGAATCCTGTTAATTTTTTTCAAGAGTTACAATGTCAAACTCAGCTCAGATAATATTGTAAGACCAAGCTTCATTTAAGGCCATAGGACACATTATCAACGCTAGAGTACAACTTGGAGTAAACCCAACCTGACAAATACCTAGCATATTTGTCACATCAGCCCTGCAAAAGTTTCAGCCCATGTCTTGGGCTGCTTCCTCTTCAAAATGGACCCAAAACAGAGCTGCTGATTACTGTTGCAGAAAGGAGGAAAAATGCTGACCCTTTGCCCCCCTTGACCACAACAATGGCAAGTCCTAAAGTTGGCTCTAATTCATGCTAAGTTAGGTTTATTCTTTGTAGTCCTCCAGCAGTACTCTAGGCATTCCTTCTGTTTCATCTTCCTTGGCTTTTTGTAAATCAAGGAAAGCTCTAGATCCTTGGAGGCACAGAGGCTGCAGAGGAGTGATCTGGTACAACTCCTTCTCATACCAAGCAACAATGAAAGTTTTGTCTGGTCCATGCATTGTGCCATTAGGGATTGTGCATCAGGAATGTGGCTGGGCCAGTTAAATAGATACAACCTTCCTGTGGTGGTAAGCGATACACTGTTAGATTTAACAATGTGTTTATGTGTCAGGTCCTCAGCTCCCATTGTAGTCATCAACTCTTGAGCTACCTCTGATTCTGCCTGGAAAAGGTGGATTAAAATCCCCCAAACCCCAGCCATTGAATCAAGGAGTTTGAGTAGGGAGGTTGCTTGGCAGCAGAGATTCTGGCATATCAGTAACAGTTCTATTCAATCCCTAGATCCAACTTAATAAATATTGTAGGTTCTCATGCTGGAGGGGGGAAGGGCAGGGACAAGGGGGTTATCCAAGATAATTATAGCATATATCCTGTGCCACTGAAATTTCAGTGAAATTGTGCATAGTGAATTTCCCTGGCAGAGTTAATAATCTACAGTACTTTCTGCTTTGTCTTGTATACCAAGGGCAGATTCTCCCATTATTTCAGAATTTCTCTTCCAGTGTTATCATTTCATGGCCTGTAATATTAATATCAATTTGGTTTTACAAATAATTGTTCAGTATCTGCTTCCTCTGTACCCGTGGTTGAAGCAAAAACTTGGATCACTGTATTATTAAAAAGCTTGCCTTGGACTGAAATTGAGATCAACCTGTCATTTGGGGAGGGGGTGTCAGAGCGCTGAGTTTAACACTTTCTTGTTAATAATGATGGCTTACTTGATTTCCTCTATGGTTTTTCTATCCCCAGTACAGGGTAGTGCTCCTTTGATGTGAAGTGACCCATTCTAGTCCATTACAGTTCACTGATTCCAGGAATGTCAGTATTCAGTCTTGACATTTCTACTCTGAAAACATCAAGTCTGACTTGGTTCACGATTCTGACATTCCATATACAAGTAGTATATCTTTCTTTGAAGCATCAAATTTTTCTTTTGCATCAGGGCATATTAGCATCTGGACATTCTTTCAGCTTTAATCCAGCCACATCCTAAGTATCAGTGTTACTCATATTCACCCTCAGCCATTTCCCAGTAACTTCTTGGTACCCTCTGACTTGCAGGATAATCTCCTAGTATATTACTCACATTGTGCTGAATGTGAATATCCATGTAAATGTTTGGGCAGAATGCTGTAGATTACCATTTCTTTCTCCAATGTCTGATCACTCAGATGATCCTTTGGAAAGCATGCTCTCTGAACAAGGTATCTCATAGTAGCCCATCACTAGAATATGTCCATAAAGACTACACAGCGGATTTGGGTGCATTGATATTCCCTTGGCCCCCAAGCTGCTCAACTCACTATTGACCATAAGAAACTCAATTCCTATGGTTTTCTTGTGAGGAGCATTTTGTATCCAAAATGCAAGTGAGCAATACCTCAATGTCTCCTTTTCCAAAGGGAATTCATAAGCCAGAACCTGCTGCTGGTCACAGATTTCACAATTGCATTGTTTCTGTTTGTGGAGACGCTTGCAGCGACATCTCATCTGCTAAAGGTCCTCACCCAGCCTTTATGGACATATGGACCACAAAAATGTCACTTTCTGAAACATTTTTGAATTGCAATTAATTTATAGCTTAGAAGAGATTTTCTGCATAACAGGAAAGAACAAAGGTAAACTTGGTGAGTTGCCTTCTTTTTGGAATTAAAAAGAGAAAAAAAATCTTAAAGCAGTTTAATTTTAAAACAACAATTCATTTAGAAACTGTTAGAAGTTACAAGAGCACTGAAAAAATGACTTATGACTGGTTTTCACAAATATGACTGTTACAACATCCCCACGATCATATGATCAAAATTTGGGTGCTTGACAAATGGCATGTATTTATGATGTGCAGCGGTCCATGACCCTGGGATTCTCATTTGCAGTATTCCTAGGAAGATTCTGACAAGCAGAGTCACTGTGGGAAGCCAGATTTGCTTAATGACTGCATGATTTACTTAACAACTGCAGTGATTTGCTTAACAACCATGACAACATCATAAAATGGAGTGTGACTCACTTAACACTGCCTTCCTTAGCAATGGAAATTTTGGATTCAATTGTGGTCATATGTCAAGGACTACCTGTAGCTATATGTTCACTATAATTATTAAATAGGTTAAATTATTAAATTGTACATTGTTTATTTTCTCCTGATCTTAACTATAGGTTTTGCATTTCTAAAACCTTGGCTGTCTTAATTTACCTCACATTTTTCATTCTAAATGTCACAAAGAAATATAAGCTTATTCATTTACAAACTAAACACTTCCTTTTCCAGATCCTGCATTTTTGGGGGTGAATATTGAATTTCATGATTTTGCACTCCTCTGCTTTCTCTTTTTTCTTTATTTGAGATCAGAGATTTATATGTGCAATTTAGTAAATGTCTTCTTCAGTCCCGCCCTCCCCATGTGGTTTGTTGGAATTGGTTTTGGGTGAGATGCTTGTAACTAAGCCATTCACGTAGGGATTACCTTGCTATGGACGGCAAACTTCAGCTTGTCTAATCTTTCACACACAAAGGATAAGAGCTTCATGTCTGTATTTGAAGGGGTTGGTGGTGCGTTAGCTGAAAGCATAATGAGTTTTGACACAGTCTGAGTCATAAGAACGAAGTGGTATCTGCTGTTTGGAAATTCCAAACATGGGAATGGAGCCAGACAGAGGTTTTACAAGTGATAGGAATAGCTCTTGTGTGGAAATAAGTAAGTCAGAGAAATAATACCTAGACTTGACTATGTGGGATAGCTTCCCAAAGTGATTGGTAAAGGGCATTTATCTATCTTTTTTTTATATAAGTGAATCTGAGAAGTCATGTGTAGAAAGTTGTGGTAGATTATACCAGAAGTTTAACATAGCTTTACAAATAAGCCTATGATCCTATCAGGTTTTTTTTAAACAAATTACTTTTCTGAAATGTATCTCTGTTCGTGAGATATGTGACTGCCAAAGTACTGATGCCTGTATTTTTAGTGCTGCGGTTTTGCCGTTGTAACATATTGCTGTGAAAGTGGGATCATTGGAAATTATATCTTCGAGTTGAGGTCCTGGAAAACATATTTGAGAATACTTTGGTCTACAAGAACAACAAACATTGTATGTAATAAAACCAGTTTTCTTATTAAAGCACCAATAATTAAAGTACCATTTAAACGTTGAGGAGGCATAATGCAAAAGCAAGAGTCACTGGAGATGTATTGATGCTTGGGGAAAAAATCACATTCAAATAAAAAACAAAGGCTTGGAAAAGATAAGGTAGATGCTATCACTGATGAGAAAGAAGCAATTGCTGACAGACAGTCCTTGTAAACAGATGTCCATTGGGTCAGGAAGGGCTGGAAGTGATTGAATAAAAAGTTGATATTTGGGGTGTTGATTTGGAGCCACATATAAGTATGCAACTTTGGATCCAATATCTATCTTTCACCTATTTTGTAAATATGATTGAGATTAAGACATCCATTTGAACTGTAGCTTCATGTTAGGTAAATGAAGCAGTGAATAAATAGTACTAGCCATGATTATTTTAAAAAACTGATTACGGAAGTTCTGTTTGGTTATCATTGGGCTTAATGTTTTCCAAATTATTGGGTAAAATAATGGCACTAGTTCCTATATGGGGCAATATGGTTTTAAGCAATATGGTTTTAAACAAGCTCAAAGAGGCATCTTTAACACTGTTCCATACTCAGATGAAGGCATCCTGAAAGACCAGCTGATTGGGCAAATCTAATATGGCTGTTATATGTACTTTGTGACATAAAATCATAGAATCATAGGGCTGGAAGGGACCTTGGAGGTCTTCTATTCAAAAACCTGCCAAGGCAGGAATTCTTATTCCATTCTGGACAAACGGAGATCTGATCTTTTCTTAAAAACTTCCTTCCAGCATAAGGAAGAATTGTTATATTAGTCTGGGGGCCAAGTTAAACAGATAAGGAAAGATCAGTGCTTTAATTAATAAATCTGAAGTATCTCAAGTCATATCTGCAAGATAGATAGATAGATTGTGCCAGTTTATGGGAAATTCCTGAGAGACTGGTAACATAAGAGCATGGTAATTGGTCTGTTAGGCTTTGTTCTTGAAATGCATGTGTTTGTGGTGGGTTGCTGTTGTCCCTAGTCACCAGGAAATGCTAATTCAAAAGAACATTCAGGATGGTATAATTACAGGTAATGAAGCTGGAAGGAGACAATAAGAATGTTGTCAGTATATATAGATAGTATATTTGCAGGCATTGAGATATGATACATTTCACAATTTTGCTGTGTTCCTGTTGAGTAACAAATATCATAATTACGTTAGAATTATAGCCTGAAAGATAGCTACTGAATGTTTGTGTGTACGTTTTGCTTTAATCATTTGTCATATTAAACAGATCAAATCTTATTTGCAGCCTACAAGATTTATGGGCTTTGGTACAGATTGGAATTTGGAAGAAAATCAGCAATTCAGCCATAGTGGTCAAACTGCAAAACGGTACAGATTTCCTGCTTCCTACCCATTGACGTAGAATATTCTAAGGACTCTGGTTGGAGATCTTTGTTTAGCAAAGAATCTTTGGATGCTTGGCAATCATTTTTTACTTCCTTGAGTGTCGTTTGCAAGTGGCCTGCAGCTGCCTGTCTCTTTGTTAATAGTGTGACAGCAATGTGACACTGTGAAAATAATTACTATGGTGGTTACTCAGATTGCTCACTGTCTTGAGAGGAATGTCAGGAAGCATTAAAGCATGACCATAGGAAGGGCACAGAAACCAATGTTCTCTCTTTGTCACTTGTAGGGTATTTGACTTCACCTTCTTGCCTCTTTGGTCTGCCCAAAATGGGAAATATATTGTCCAAGAACTTTGATATCAAACTTGCAGACATATAAGACATGTAGCAAATATCCTGATGGGCATTTTGTCATGTGGAAACAAAATGGGTTGTCCAAGTGAGATCACATTTCTTCAGTTACTATCAATTTTATTTTAAGAAAGGTACTAATAGGAGAAAAAATCATGTACGTTCATCAAAGAGTCGTGAAATTGAGTGAAAACTGCACAGAAAGGTTCAGAAGACTGAATTAGCAGTCAACTATTTAAATAAGTGTGTGAAGGAGGAAAATAAAATGCATCTCTAGTATGACTGAAGAAAATTAATAAACCTGGGCTCAAAAGCTCTTTTGGGAAGGTGAGTGACAAGGTAGTTGTGTGGCAGCTTCACCGGACCTTGCATGAAGTGGATTACCAGGATCTATTTCAGACAGGATTCTGACCAGAGTAAATGGGAATGAAATGGCATTGATCATGATTTTGGATGATCTTTGGCATGGGCGGGATAGGGGTTATGCATTTATCCTTGCCCTAATTGATCTCTTGGCAGCTTTCAATACCATGACAACTATGGTATCATTCTGGATTGACTCAGAGGATTGGGGGTGGATAACACAATGTTGTTCTGGTTCACCACATTTCTCCAGGTTTGGTTCTCCAGAGTCAGTTCCAATTGGTGGTGATTGGGGAGGAAAATTGCCTCTCTTGGCCCTTACATTGTAGGGTTCCATATGGTTTGTTGCTTTTTCCATTCCTATTTAACATGTATATGAGGCCACTGGGTAAGCTCATCCATCACCATGGGGTGATGTTATACATATCTCCCCCAATGCTGTGGATGTCTTATCCCAGTGTCTGGAGGCTATGAAAGTTTGGATGGGGAATAAGAGGTTCATCTGAACTGTGGCAAGGTGTAAGTGGCTTTGGGTTTTTAGGACTATGCCATTTTTGATGACACTACCCAAAACAGACCTCATGCATAATCTGGAGGACCTCCTAGACTCACAATTCCTGCGCACCTGGCAGTGGTAGCTAGGAGGATCTTTGCAAAGCTTCATATTATCTGCCAGTTGTGCCCATTCCTAGATTGAGGAGCTTTATTCACAGATACTTGGTTATCGCCAGCTGGACTTCTGTTCTGTGCTCTACATGAGAGTGCCCTTGAAGAGTATTCAGAAATTTCAGCTAGTGCAAAATGCAACTGCATGGACAGTTGTGTATGTTTCTAGGAGAACACACATTAAACTTCTGCTCTGCAAGCTGCGTTGGTTATTACCGTATTTCCCCGAAAATAATACCCAGTCTTATTTTCTTTTAGCCTTGAAAATAAGCACTCGGGTTTATTTTTGCGGATGTCTTATTTTTTTGTGGTGCAGGAGGCTGCGAGCGCGGTCACCTCATGGCTGCTTGGCTCCTTAATTGAAGCCCATGGATCAGCTGAGCCACTGAGGGCGGGGAGCTGCCTTTTGTTGTCTCTCCGGGCACCTGGAGATGTTTCTGGCGCATTCTTGTCAGCCCCAGCTCTGCCCACGGTGCCAGGCAACCTTGCAGCTGAGGGCCCTCTCTTTTGCAGCTCACCTCTGGAGCAGGCGGTAACCACAGTTTGTGCTCCGTCAGGCCTGGAGCTCAGGTCTTGTTCAGGCAGCTGCTAAAATGAGGCAGAAAGCCATGCGGTGCATTGGAATCAGCTCCCCCGCCTCAACCTGGCTACTGGGCCTGCTGCACCTGCTGCAGCTGGCTTCGCGGGGACTCATTGCTCTCCTGGCTGCGCTGCTCTCGGCAGGCCGACTGGGCTGCTCCTGCCTGGTGTTGGGCAACTCAGCCCAGATTTCCAGAGCACTTCCCCCACCACTGGCCTGCGGTGACCCTTTGTATTGCCCTGTGCGAGCTCCGTGGTGGCCCTGCAGCAGATCAGAGGAGGGGGGAGATCGCCCCTTCCTCATTTGCATTCCAAAACCCGGTCTTCCCTGGCCACCAAAGCCCCTGCCTGCACCCTTCTCACTGAAGCAAGACATGCAATTCACTACCAGTATTACCCCGTGGAGGCCTCCCAGTACAACACTCTGCTGTAGCTTCAGAGCAAACCTCCGCCTTCCCTGCACAGGATTGCAATGCTGAAGGCTTTGGATGGAGCATTTCTGGAATGTGCATCTGTAGTGGGCTTGAGAAAAGGGCGATCAGCAGGAAAATGAGGGATTCTGATGCAGCGCATGGCTTTCGGCCTCATTGTAGCAGCAGCCTGAGCAAGACCTGAATTCCATGCCTGGTGGAGCGCAAACCATGGTTGCCGCCTGCTGCAGAGCCACAAGGTGAGCTGCGGAAGAGAAGGGCCCTAGGCTGCAAGGTTGCCAGGCACCTGGAGAGACAGAACGAGAGTCAGCTCTCAGCCCTCACTGGCTCAATTGATCCGGGGTCTGCGATTAAGGGGCCGAGCAGCCATGAGGTGACTGGGGAAGGGAATAGCTGC
Source organism: Stegonotus admiraltiensis (assembly GCA_032468215.1). NCBI lineage: Eukaryota > Metazoa > Chordata > Lepidosauria > Squamata > Colubridae > Stegonotus > Stegonotus admiraltiensis. Next base: position 88,845 of record JANHZT010004410.1, on the reverse strand, counting down.
CTCTTGTGCTGGCCATGCCCACCCCCTTCACTAGGGCTTATTTTTAGGATAGGGCTTATAATTAGGGTTTTTACCTTTTTATTTATTAATTTAACTGCTTTTTTAAGCCTTGTTGTATACCACCCAAAGTCACTTGGTGACATAGACGGCTATATAAATTAAACAAAAAAAATAAGTGTTTTCCAACTATAAGAATGGCTTTGGAATGGAACAAGGTGCAGTAACAAGTTCAGGCTAAAAAGTTTTGGGAGATTGGAAGAATGCACAGGAGGCTGTGGAATCTAGATAAGAATGAACAGTATTAATTTATATAGTAGAAAACAGCCACTTGTGATCATTGTGATTCATAGTGATCAAATGTAATAATTACAAACATTACTGATGGCTTTTGGTATGTTCTGCTGAAAACATTGTGTTCCCTTTTATTGTTATTGGTACCTTCTGCTTCATTGATGTTTTGTGAAATAGTTGCTTGGCAAGTGATAAACCTTATGCACCAAGATGATTGTTATTTTGGGGAGATCAGGTCCAATCTAACAGGCAGGATTTTTTCCCCCCAATTTCCCTTTCATTTAAGGAAATAATTACCTGGCTCTTGTATGTGTAGATAACTCTGCTTGCATGTTGAGCTCTGCGCAGGCAAGTTCAGTAAAGAAAAACATTCAGGGTAGTTTAAAATACTTCCCCTTCTGCCAAACTCATGCAATATTTATCAAGGGGCCAGGAGTCAGATGCACTGACCTCTGCGGTGCTGCAGTTAAACAGCTCCCGCATGTGTCCCCCCCCTCCTCACCCCACTTGCATTCTAATTGCTGCACTTGTCCTTTGGCTCTGGAGGTTTCTCATTGGCAACATTCATGCTAATGGAAGATTATGCTGGGCGGGATGTTCTTTCCTTTTGCCGCAGCAATAGCAAAGCTGTCTCTGGTTGTATGGATCCAAGTGCCAAAAATGTCTGCTAAGATTTCTAATGCCCTTATGGAGAGATTTTTAGCTTTGCTGACAGCAGTTGGTTGTATGCTGCTGAGAACATGGGACAAAGGGTCAGCTGCTGTGTTACTGATATTGTGCAGGTTTCTTACTTAGTTCTATTGCACTGTGTTACCAAGTTGTCTTTAAAGAACTGCTTGACCCTTTGCTGGATGGATATTTGTTCCACTTGACTTTCTGTTTTCTCCTATCTTCTTTTGGAGATTGAAATCAATATTCACTTTTGGGAGTCAGGCTGATCTTTAGTAGAAGTCTTGACTTCCAACATACTTGCGTTAGCTGGAAAGGGAATTGATAGATTTGGACAGGTAATAGTGAAAGATACTTTAACTCTTCAGCTTAGTTTCCCAGAAATAAGCTCTGAAAGATGAAGATTGCTTTTTTAAATATCAATGATACTAAAGAAGTATAGTTGGTTGGTATATATAGAAGTTCCTGGTTCATTCTTTCTAATTTCCACTGAAATGCTCTACAGATAGATGCATTTTTTTTTGCCTGTAATCTTGACAATTTACTACTACTTAGAGTATATGGACATGTGATTTATTTATTAAGGACCATGTCTGCTCTATATATGGATGGCACTGTTGCATTGTTGGAAATCTGGTATCCTTAAAATTTTGTGTTCCATTTGCTTAAAAAGGTAAATTAGAGTTACTATTATGAAGAAGGGTAAACATCTCAAAGCTCTCTGAATTTTAATAAATTGAAATTATTAATTGCTAATGTAAGAAATGAACATAGCATTTCCCTACATAGTTCTTATCCATTCTTCATGATTAGCAAAATAAGAATATTTTTTAAGAATATATAATGCATAGTTTGTTGTTTTGAAAAACATCACACAATTCACTTTTTAATGGCATAGACTGTGTTCCCGAAGCACAGAATAGTTGATCACTTTTAAGGAGAAAATATCAAGATAATTGATGTATTCTAAGAATTGGGAAATGTTTTCATTTGGTCTTATTTCATATCAGTTATATTATGCTTTTCTACTTAAAATAAATTCAGGTATTATTAAATGGAATATCCCCTCCGCCGAGGTAATGAAGGACCCCCATCTCTTGACCTTTCAGAAGATCTCATTCTTCATTCAGGTATTGGGCCAGGATGGAAGTTGGGCCCAATGCATATATATTTTGGAATATGAATGTTGCAGTGTTTTGTTTAGGTGAAATAGTTTTATTTTTCTTTGTGTAGGGAACCACCAGAGTTATGTTACATAGATGGGCAGCCATATACATCTTTTTAAAAGAATAAATACAGGCAGTCCTCAACTTACAACCACAGTTGGGATCAGGATTTCCATTGCTAAGCAAGGTGGCTATTAAGTGAGTCCTGCCCTATTTTATGAAATTTTTGCTGTGGTTGTTAAGGGAATCACTGCAGTTGTTAAATGAATCATGTGATTGTTAAGCAAATCCAGCTTCCCTCATTGACTTTGATTGTCAGATTTTCCGGGAAGGTTGCAAATGGTGATCACATAACCCAGACACACAAACATTGTAAATATATGAGTTATGAAGTGCCTGAATTTTAATCACATGACCATGGGGATGATGTGATGGTCATACAATCAATTAAAAACAATAACAATATAGTACAAAAATAATTATATATACACATGGCAATTGAGAAAAGTTCTCATCATAGTTGTGGATGCAGTGGTTGAACTAGCAGCTGCAAATGCCCTGTCCACTTCCTCAGGTTCAGTGGGATTGAACTCCCCCCAAATGACTCTAAGATTTAGCCCCCCATAACCTCTAGTGATTCTGCCCTAAAGGTGGAGTGCAACAAAGAATGAATATGAGTGACATTATCAGCTATATACTGAAAAATCTATATATATATAAAAGCAAAACACAATCACACCATAATCACGAAATCCCCAGAACCGTAAAGCCTACAAACTTGAAATTTGCCACATACATTCCTCTTGGCTTCTAGGTGCTCACTAAGAAAGGATTTTTCAAAATGACCATTAGAGCATTAGTGTTTCCTATATTATTATTAACATGCTCTGATGTT
>JANHZT010004410.1:68943-80291 GCA_032468215.1 Stegonotus admiraltiensis | reverse complement strand
ATGGATTTCCCCCCAGACCCATCTTCCTCCTCCCCCCCATAAAATTTACAAAAGATAATTTTAAAAAACCCCTCAGACCCTTCTTAGCTGCACAATTAGTGTGTATCTATCTGTCTAAGTGTAGAAAAACAGCTTAATGCCTTTTTAAATTAGAGATAGAGTTCTATTAAATGTGTCCTCAATTGTTATCAGAATAGTATGCATGCACACATATGTGCATATTCAGATTGCACTACACTTAGTGTAATGTAGAACATAATTGGCAATGGCAAAATGTAAATAAATGCAAATATGTTCTGTTCTCTGAAAAATATAAACTTTAGTTGAGTGCCTTGATATCATGCCTTATATAGTAGGAACCATGCAGAATCAGCTTATCTTTGTATTGGGTAAGAGTATATCATTTTTATATAATGAACATGAGATAATGATGGCTATAATAAGAAATTAGAATAATAATAATAAATAATAAAATAATAAGAAATCAGTAGCATAGGTTGTGTCAATGGCATAGATATTTTGGGTCCATGGTGAGGTATGAGTGGGAAATGCTAATGGGTCCAACAATATAATGTGCGTTTCCCAGGAACTGGTACTGTATTTCACTGATTATGTAAGTAGTAAATGTCTATGGAGATTCAGGTCCAGGTTATGGTTGTCCCAAAGGTGCTTTTTCATGAGGCAAATTCTGGCTTTTCTTTGAAATGTTTCGTTTCTCAGAGCTGAAGAAGCTTCTTGGATGAGAAGCGAAATGTCTTCAAAGAAAAACCAGAAAGTCCAGTTGCCTCTTGAAAAAGCACCTTATATATATATATCTATATAAGAGGCATATATAAGTAGTATCTAATAGCTGTCCGTAGTATTATTCTCCATGGATTTGCTTAACTCTCTCTTAAAGTCATCTATGTTGGTGGCCATCTATACATTTTGTTTTAGAAAATAAGAAGTTTGACTCAGTGTATGAAAAATAGTGTTCCTTTTCTTGTCTGAAATTTCTCAGCCTTAAGCTTTATTCAGTAGGTGAGGTGATGATGTAAATTGGCCAGTTATTTTGTTTTTGTTTTTCTGGGTGGAGGTTTTAGTTCTGTTAAGGTTATATGTGGACTTACATTGTGGATTTTAAGTGTTTCCTGCTTCAAATGACAGAAAATATTATCACTACTTTTTGACAATTTTGATCAGGAAAAGCCCGAGGACTTTATAAATGGACTGGAGGTGTGCATGTTCCTCATCTCTGTATTAAGGGAAGAAACATATCCACCTATATCACTCAACCTTATTTCTAAAGAGAACACATAATTCTTAGTTCAGTGAAACTAAATGTTAGTGCTTGCTTAACTGTAGAGCTGAGGTAGTGGACATTTAAACAGGAAAGTTACTGGTTTTATTTTGCTTATGCTAACCAGACCATTTGATGTCTTTTCCCAACCTGATATCCTCCAGATACGCTGAGCTAACACTGCCTCATTGCAGTCATTTTGGTATGTTGTCTGTGGATGATTTGAATTGTACATCGACACAGTTTAAGGCTAACAGATACGTAGAGGAAGGATATCTTACCTTTTTGTGTAAAGCACCAATGTCACTGGCTTCTCACTGACTGTGCCTTGTCCAATCTCTTCTCCCTCCTTTTTTCTGGGAAAAAAATCAGTTTAAAGAGCACAGTTTACATCAAAGTGCTGGGTGCAAAGAGCATGCTTGATTTGCATATCCAATTGCTTGGATTGAAGTAATTACCATGTGTAAATGAATCTATTAATCACTTATTTAATTAATTTTTGGTCTTTCCTATGGCCACCTAATTCATACCCAATCCAGCATTCAAAGCATATCTAAAAATCTTTAGCAAAGCATTAATAAGCAATACGACCTGTTAACTACCCCATATCAATCAAGTAGATTGAGTATAAATGAATTTACATTCTAAACTAATGGCCGCAATGTCTATTCTTTTCTCCACCAGCAGCAGAAGGCTATATATGTGAATGTGTGTTATGAGTTATGTAGCAGGTGTATTGACCTGGATCCCAAAGTTCAGTGCTTGTCCCCTTTTGTTTGTTTCTGAAGACAGAAATAGGAGAACTGTATTTCATATTGTAGAATACTAAATGTTTGTGCCTTGCCTCCATATGCTTGTTCTGGCAAACTCTTTTCTGATGATAGAAACAAGGGACAATTCAAGATGAATCTTTTCCTCAGCCCCCCAGCATTGCTCTTTTGAATGGCTTCTCCTTCTCCCTCAAAAACCTGCTACTTAGCATTGTGGCTTTGTGTATTTACCTCCATTAACTTTAAATACTCTGTTCAGACTAATGCAAAATATTTTGAGTGATAGCTCTGGGAAATGACATAGCCAAGTCATTTTACAACTCATTTCATTGAGTACATCTATTAGTCAATAAAGGGATTGTATGACACAAGAAAGTATCTGTTGCAAGCCATAAAACAAATATAGAGTTGTCATAATATCTTTGGGGCTGTGTATCATTGTAAATGGTGAATTCTGGCACATGAAATGATAGGATATTTAAAGTACATATATTACTCTTTAAAAACAAACAACCAAACAAATATATTTTGTAAGTACTCCCAAAATACTTGTAATTGTTTTCAATTTGTTTATCTTAGTTCCTAAACATTGAGACAAATATGAGGGTTTGTGTTTTATTTGGAGTTGGCACTGATGGTAAATGATCCACTAGTTTATAACCACGTTAATATAATTGGGGCTAACACAAAGAAGAGTTTTGAGGGGACGGGGAAATGTATGATCTGTTGGTTTCATCTGATTTAACCCTTTTTTTCCCTTTTATGGTTTTTCTAAAATATTATTTAGATTTCTGTAATTTGTATTATAACTAAATTTTAATTATTTCGTATTTTTGAACTGCAGCTGTATTTGTTTTCCAATGAAGGAATGGGGGCGGGGGGAGAAATTGTGCCATTAAAGAGGATTGATCATCACAGAAATATTTCTGTGCAACTAAGTTCTGTGTAACTCTTTACAAAATCTTTTTTTTTCTTTTCCACTGTACCTTTTATAGAACAATTAATGTTTAATTTTAAATACAATAGTAAGTTAATAATGAATATCTGAAGGACCAGAGATATTGCCCACCCATAATGGTAGCCAATTTGTGAATAGGCAAACACCTCGAGGCAACCATATTTCTTTGCTTAATAATAATTTGCTTTCAAAATGTCAGATGTGCCTAGCTTTCCAAAAAGGTTGGGGATCTCTCAACTAGAGAGACATGTACTCCTAAGAAGACTGAGGTTTGGGCTGAAATACAAATGGTATGTTTCCTTATTTCTCCTTTCTTGGGTACTTAGACTGTTCTACTTGAAACCAACCTGCTCTTTTTCTTACAGGTTACCTGGACAATGCCAGTACTTAGGGCTTCCAGTTGCTGATTACTTCAAACAGTGGATTAATCTCAAAAAGGTACTTTCATTGCTGATATGTCTCTCTTGCCCTCCCCCATCTCAGTCTTTGTTGTCTCTTCATTTCCATCATTTCCCCTTCCTTCTATAATATTCTCCTTCCTTCAAGGAGGTATTTAATAAGCGCTGCTGTTTTGCATTGAAATGAGGAGTTATTTTCTCAGAACCTGGGTGAAGCAAAGTTCCTATTGTATTTCTCCTAATAGAGTCTTACTGTACTTGATGGAATATGGTCTGCAGCTGGAAAATCTCATTGTGGCCATCCTGATATAGCATCTCTATGCATAATAACTTAGCATTTCCCTAGGATAGGCTGGGTCAATTGGGGCATATCTAAATCTTTCTTCCCTAGAATTTCTGACTCTCCCCTCCCTCCTCCCTGCCCCAAATATTAGCTAGCTATTTTTGGTCTTTAAAATGCTTAAGACTTTTTGTTTTATTCACTTCAACAAAACTACCACTGAACCTATTTTCTTTTGTAGGTACATGTAGTTATAGCTGCTGAGGCATGGATGCCGCCTTCATTTCTTGGGTCACACTTTATTGTTGGATTACTCAAATATCTTACATTTTTCTAAAAAGTTTCTCACAAGTCTATATAGATTAATATGTGACTCCACCCTGATTGAACCCAACTCTATATTATGCAGGGAGTGGAAATTGACAGTAGAATCAAGGAACTGTGCAGCACATAGACCTGCAACAGCTCTTAACATTATTGTGTTTGAATCATGGTATAAACAAATAGCATAGTTTTGCATTTTAAATTCTATTCTCATTAAATAAAAGCTTGCCAGATGAAATTGCTGATAATACTGTTTCTCATTTTGTTACATAAACAAATCTAAGAGGTAGTCTGAGCAGTTACAGAAGGAAAATTAGCATAATCTGTTTTATCAATTCAGAATAGGGCACAAGTGTAATGGGGGAGAAGCTGGCAGCACGTGCCTTAGTTTGACAAGGATTTCTTCCTTCCCTGCTGTCAGAGTGAATGTCCTAGCTTATTGCTGGCTTTATGCATATATAAGATGAAAGTACGTTGGGAATTTTGTGCCACCCAAAAACCATTAAGAATTGCCACTTGAAGTTCACTAAAGTTCTGGTGAATGTCTAGAAATAATATAACTAATCAGTATTGATGGATATATCAAGAACAGTGGTGGGTTGCCCCCGGTTTGGACCAGTTCGCAAGAACTGGTAGTAAAACCGGCGGGAGGCTCCGCCCACTGACCCGGATGTCATCATAGGTGATCTGTGCATGTGCATAAGCTTCTGCGCATGTGCAGAAGAGCGCACGCAGGCGTGATGTGAACCAGTAGTAAAGGTAAGTAGAACCCACCCCTGATCAAGAAGAAAAGTAAAATATTCCTGTATGATAATATTTGATATGTTAGGTAAAACTCTTTGCTATTTTGTACTTCTTGCAACTTTTTCATTTGGGTTATTGATTTTTTGTTTTAAAAGTCTGGCTTTCATGTAATCTATTCTAACATTTCAATGGAGGGAAATATTATTCTTTCTAAGAAAAATAGCTTCATGTATTGAGGTTGAGTTATAATTCACATGGGTGGGGTGGTTGTATCTTAGAATGGGGACATCACAAAATCTCAGGCTAGAGACGTAGTTAGAGATCACAGTAGGGGAAATAACATTTGGGGTTAACATCAGTTGTAAATCACTTACTTTCTTATCAGATTTGATGATTCATGCTGACGTGGTCAGAGGGATGTGAAGTATATTTTCTGTGCTTAGTATAGAAAGAGTAGAATTTGACTTTGTGCCAAGTCCTTCTAGACTTTTCTAGTCTCTGAAGTTACTTCATTGACTCTTCAATTTGAAAAATCTCATGGAAAAGCTCTGGCTTTTTCTTTGCTGACTTGCCTGTGGTTCAAAGACAGCCACAAATAAAAACTTTAGTTTCTGTTTAGGCTAAGTAGAGCCAAAATCCCAATGAAGACTGTGTTCAGATGGCTACGATTGAGAAGGACATCACATAGTCTCTGGAAACAAAGTATTTTTCTCAATTTTCAGGTTTATTATGTTATATTAAATCTTTTCTATGATTTCTGTGAATATTGTTTTAGATTGAATGGGTTGATTTATCACTTCTATATTACTGAGGTATTTTTAAAAACAAATTTTCAAGAAGGATGTGTAAAATATATTGTTTTCACTTTCCCAAAGATACAAAGATTTTGAAAGATAATGGAGGATAGGGAGAGACTGCAATAAAAAAACCATGATCATGGTGTGTGGGGAGAAAAAAATGGAATATGCATGGTAGGTAGTGAGTGGTAGTAAGGGAGAGGCCAAGGCAGGGTAATGGCTAGCAAAGGTTAACGTATCTTTCTGCTGCTGATACGGTGATCTTTCAGAATTACTAATGAACGTCATAAAAAAAACCCTGATGGGATTGCAGCTGGAAGTCTTATAGCGAGATATTGTTTGGCTTAGGGAGATTGGAAGAAATATTTTAAAAATAACAGCAGTACTCCTAGTATGTCTAGGAGTGGAGAAAGAAGCTTTGCTACTGTGTTTGCTTCAGAACATTTTGAAAACAGTTCTTTCGGAGACCTTTAATCATTTATAGATTTTATGCCCTGGTTCTGTATCTAACATTGGTAAAATAACTTGGTGACTCAGAAAGGCTTGCTATTTGATTGGGAACTACTATTCTTAGAAAAAGGTCAAGGCACCTGCGTTTTCATTGTTTCCTAGTCTTTACACTAGAACATAGAGGAAACTGATTCATTCTTTGTGACTTGCATGACTTAATGATGATGGGCTATTGTTGAAGGAGAAGCTGTCCATTTTCCCACACCTTGCAATCAGATTCAATAGTCCATCTTGGATTTGCAAGAAAGGAAAGACATTTCAGCATGCAGAGGTTAATAGTAGGGCTGTGCAAAGTATTCAGAACAACACGGTGTGAAACACCTTGGTGAAAATGAAATTCTCCTCTTTGAAATGGGGAGACAGCTGCATCCGTTGGTAAGCTGGGAATAGCTGTTTGAAAGCTATTCCAGTCATCTCCACATGTATGCACATGTACATTGCTTTGCTAGCAGTTTCTGCAGAATCTGGGCATATCCACCTGCAAAGTGCAAACCCTCTGGAAGAGCCTTGAGCCACACCAAGCCTTTCAGGAATTGCTGCTGGCTTAGTACTTTGAGTTTTCACTTGCCTCAGTGCATTTCACAAAGCACCCACATGAATGCTTTGCCCAGTTGTATTAATGGCAACTTGATACTTAGTGCAGTGACTGGATAAAATCTAAGATTTTAGGATAGACACAATCCTTGTTCATGGCTGTATATGTTGTCAGAAGTCTTACTTTTCTTTGTCCTCAAATGCTTCTTCTTGTCAAACCATATTGCATTCTTGCATTTTTAATGTCACTGAACTATCTTGTATCTTTTGTGAGTCATCAGCTTAGTGAGGACTTGGGACAGAGAGTTTATCAGATTTTATGCCTTGTTTAGATCAAGCTTTAGCAATGCTTCCCAAATACGGATGTTTTTAGAATGTTTCTGTGTACCAGATTTTCCCTTAAACTCTGTCTACTGGCAGTGTTGAGATAGTTGCTGAAACTTTTTGACTGTGTCTTTACTTCTGCTATAGTCAAGGACAGTATTTACCATTAACACAAATTCTATGGAAAGAATTAACTTTCATACATACAGAGGAGCTATGTTGCTTTAATTGGAAAAGCCAAAAGTTTTATTGGGTCAGAAAAGAAGTGCTCTAGGAAAACAGGAAATGCTTGAAGATATTTAAGAGCAATAACAGAAACATGTGAATAAAGTACTGGTGTGAGGAAAAATTTAGAACAGGATAGCAAGGTATATGTAAAAATGGGAATATATGAGATATACCCATATAAGAACCCAACCCCCTTGGAGTTTTTTTCTTTATGAGACTTCAAAAAATTGCCCTTATCTAAATATCTATCTAAAGTTGTGCATTAATAGAGTCAAAAATTGTACTTTATCATCAAAATATGCACTACAGATTCCTCAGACAAGAGAAACTCTTTTGTCCGCAAATACCATGAGCATTGATGATGCTGTATAAACAATTGGTAGTAGCAATTGCCATATAATAAAATGCAGTTCCTCAGGCTGTGGAATAAAACAGCTTTGATTACAGAGAGCAAAAGGGATGTTCTCATACAAACAAAACAGTCTTATTCATCACCAGTACTATCTCCATCCATCCACTTAATATATTACTATATTATTCTCATGTACTCCCATCTCAAAGGGGTATATAAATAAAAAATGAAAACAAAAAACAAATACAAGAATAAAGTACATTAAACTAAAGCAATATAAAAACATTGTCATTAAATGGAGAGGTAGAATGCAAAATATATATATACACACAGGCAAGACCATGTAAGACATACGTATGTGAAGACAGATTTATAAAGACAAAATGATAGGTAGCTCTTGGATTTGGGTAGGAGTTTATTCCAAAGAGGAGGTACTACCATTGAGAAGACTTGTCTACAAAACTCTGCGAGCTGTGGAACAAGCAGCAAGATCTCCATATATCCAAGTCTGTAATGGAGAGTGTAATCATGTGTGTACTCTCTTTTTTTAACAAGCAAAACAGTTATTTCCAGTTTCTCCATGGTCAGGTGCTTCACTCAACAATCTGGTCTTTGCATTTTCCACCAATTGCCCTCATGAATCAAGGATATTCTCACATATGCATTAAAGTAATGTAAGAAGCAGTAGTTAGAATGCTCTTGGTCAAAAAAGTATAGAAACGTTCTAAAGAAAGTTCATATATTAACTGATTATATAGACAGTATTATATAAGAACAATATTATATTGTTCATTTGGGCCTTCAGTGATAGTGACATTCCTGTGAGCTTTCTTAATTTTGGAAAGTATAACTGTATTTTAGAACAGGCAGATTCCTCATTTTGTCACTTCCCATATCAAGAAGCATACAACTATAGTATATATTGTCAAGGTTTAGTTTCAGTTCTTGGGAACATGCATAACCTCTCCTGATTCAGATATTACACAGAAGGAGAGCTGAATATTATTAGCATATTCATAACATCTTATCTATTTTTTTAATGACTGGTTCCAGTGGCTTCATACAGAACCATCAAGATATCTTGGGCTCAGTAATATAGAAAAGAGAAGTGGGTGTGGGCAATTTTTATTGAGAATATCAATAAAACTGTACACTGTACACAACTACAGAAAAACCAGGCTGTTATAAATTAGCAGTTCTATTGTGCAGAACAAATGAGGCATACACTAGGCCTAAAGTTTCTTGATTTTTACCTGGCACTACTATGGTAGTGCATGTTACAATTGAGTAGTAAATACAACGTTAGTATATATTTTAGCACAGGTAGACATTTCTACAGTTTAGGGCACTTTTGCCTTATAATATGCCTCCTTGAATTGCATGCATATACGCTGCATAATTGTTTCACTGGAATATCAGAATCCAAGCTATATATCAAATGACAGCATGGAGTTGACTGGACAGATTAGTTATGCAGTGGCACACACTTTATGCAAAAAATTATCAGAAGATTGGTGCTTGCCTGGACCTCGTCATGACTCTTTGCTGGTTCTGTTGGAATTGTTGCTTCAGGAGATGTTAGCACTTTCTGAAATTAAATTTCGGAACTTAGAAGAGAGAGTAAAATTAGAAAATAAACAAAGAAGCACAAGGAAAAATATATGAAGAAAGGCTAAAGATTAGGACTTTCTTGTAATACTCTGTCTTATCTGTTGATATTCCAAACAGAAGTATATAAAATAATGGATTTAAACCAAAGGGAAAAAAAATCCAAGGATCAGATCTTGAGCTGAGCAGTGAATTTCCAATGAATTTAACATGCAGCAGGTTTAACAGAAGCATATAAACTATTTTCACAAGGCTCATGGTTTATGTGGAGGAGTCTGCTGTCAGTTCTTGGCAACAACCATAATAAAAACCCCTGAACAAATTAAAGGAAGATAAGAGTATCAATTGGCCTTTTATTAGGATGTGATGGGCATCTATCCTAATGCTTAGGACATCTCTAAACTTGAAAATTAATGGTTGGAATGGAGTGACTAAGAGTATGCTGTTCTATTTAGTGGAGCATCTTTATCTGACTTTAATCAGGGATACAATATAAGTTGGTTGAATTGTTGGTTAGATCAAAGCATTAAGTTTAAATATTTTACTATAAGGAAAAATAGCTTTGCTGATGCAAAATAACCTGCTTAATTAGCACTTCTACTCTCAAACATCTGCTCAACTATCTAGTCTGGAGACAGTTCTTAAAGAAATATGACAGAGATCCTGTTTGTCTGAAATTAAAATTTGCTACAAGTTGTTCTTGTTTTCTTCCTTGCTAGGCTTAGCATATCGTAGAGTTTGCATTTTTTAAAAGATTGTTTCTGTACATCTTGTTGATAAGTGGAAGGCCTTTTTTATTTACCTAGGCTTTTAAATTGTATTTAATTCAGATTGTTGTAAAGTTTGGTGATCAGTTTGCTGCTGCATTGTGCCTTTATTTTGTATTTTGTTTGATTTTACTGCACATGTTTTAATTCAGATTGTATTTTGACATGTTTTACTGTAAACCAGTGTGATAACTTTGGCTGCCGGGCAAGTTTAAAATTTTTAATAAATAAACAAACTTTATTCTTTCATCTCGTTGCATGAGATCAACTTGTTGGTCATGTGGTAACTGAAATGATACTGATAACTGTCCAATTACTGATATGTATAGGCAGATGCATTGATCTGATCCAGGAAGGAAGGTGTGTTTTCTCTTGTCTCTCACGCCTGGAAGGGTGAATGTGGCCAGCGTGCTACCCCTTTGCCTTTAAATCTGTCACGCAGCTGTCTTGAACTCTGGAAATCCTTTCACTCTCTCCCTCATCTTGTTAACATGTGTTGCCTTTGGGGTAATCAGGGAAAAAATATTATGTCCTTTTACAATTACCGGGTTTTGGAATATTAAAATGTCTCGCTGCATCGGCAGTGTTATTTTGATTGGTATTCTAACCTTTGACTAGCCCATAAAGCGAGCCGCTCTTCGAGCCAATATTGCAGGACTGAAATTTAATTCCGAAATGATTCCAGATAATAGGGAGACAGATAATATATGCATGAAGGATATTATGTTTGGACTAAATGCAGCAGGGCCAGGGCTTGGGAGTTGAATAATAGCCCAGAGTGAGTTATAATCTGTGGGACAGAAATACCTTACTGTCAGGGCCAGGAGAGGAACTCTTAAATCAAAGAGAAAGAGCTAGCGGGTAGTCACTGGAAACAAAAAGGGCATCCAGAGAGGTCTTAAAAGAAACTGAAGTATACTCACTGAAGTGTACACTGCAAACAGTTCTCTAACCTGGATACATAAATATCATTTACAAATAAAATTCAAATTTGTGGAAATAGAATGCGAGTTTTGAAAACAAATTTCAGGGTTTTTAAATTTATTTTTTGCTTTTTCATACTTGTGCCTAAGGTATATACATGTACCGGTAGTAAAGGCATAGCACAACTATAGAAATGGAAAAAAGAGCTATTTAGCACCCATTTCAAATATCAGTAGAATGTAGTTCAGTGGGTCAGCACTCCTTGTATGCTTGTTGTTTAAAGAAAGAAATAGCAGCTGCTCCTTATCCATAGGGCCCTTCTTGTCATTTTCGAGGAGTTAATGTGGATGACATTATTTTCTCAGTGTAAAGCCATCTGTAGTGATTCATTTTACCTGTGCTGGAAAATTTAAATATATTGAAGCATTTAGAGCTCTGGTGGCTCAACAGACTAGTAGACTGTTATTAACATCTGCTGCTTGCAATTACTGCAAGTTCAAGTCCCACCAGGCTCAAGGTCGACTCAGCCTTTCATCCTTTCTAAGGTGGGT
>JANHZT010004408.1:61075-77328 GCA_032468215.1 Stegonotus admiraltiensis | reverse complement strand
ATAGCCAGCGATGGCACCAGCTGGCTATATCGGGACGCCGGAAGCCACAGCCACTCGGTCTTGGAAGGGTTGAGTCGAAGCCTGTTCCTCCCCATCCAGACCCGCACGGCTTCCAGGCACTGGGACATCACTTCCAAGGCATCGTTGGGGTGGCCAGGGGTAGAGATGTACAGCTTCAATATGAAACACTCTACAAAGCTAATTTTCTTTTTTTAAGGAAAATATATTTCAAAATCAATACTATGAAAACAGAACTGACAAAGAAAACTGCACTTGCATATTAATGTTCATGAATCACTAAGATGATAAATAAAAGCTAACTATGCATTTAAGGAATAAAATTGCATTTATTAATAGAATCAAATAGAGGCATAAGTTAAACAAAGATTACAGTGAAAATCAAATCTGCAATGAATGAACTGCAAATCAGAGGTGGACAACCTTCCCTTTTCCAAATGTTACATGATTACACTTCCCAGTATCATTTATCAGTAACTTAGCATTAGAAGAAAGGTGTTTTTTTTACTTTATTCTTCCCATATTAAAAAAATGCAAATGTTGTTTTTTATTGGGCAGCTGGCTCTCACGTTATTTATGTTTGCTTTTGTCATACCCCAAAGTCATAGGGAACCAGATCAGAGGAGACCACAGAGAAGTGAAATGGGCAAAGAACTACCAGGCCACAGTTCCTCAAGCTGTGTCTCCTGTGTGCGTGCACCTTGATGTTATGGGCAGTGTTTGTGGCTTGAAGCTGTTTTTATCTGTCAAAAGCATTAGATCCTGCAGATATCCCTGACCTAGACAGAGTGTTTCAGATCAGCTCTGCTAGGATTATGGAACCTTGCAAATCATGATGATGGATGATGAAATAGTGGATGAAAATAAGAATGTTATATTTTAGTCATACATCATGAATAATTTGTCAAACCCTTTTCTACAGCTTGAATCCGTATTTAAATCCTTTGATGATTTGTCTGAAGATGAAAAGCTTAAGAATCTATCAATGCTTCAACTGCGGTATTTTACTCCGAGAGAGATAGCAAATCTGCATGGATTTCCCCCTGAATTTGGTATGTGTTTGGTATTTATTAAATACAACTATAAGTATTATTTAGAAATGTATACACCCCAGAAGCTCAGTGAAGATGCTTACTATATATACTTATGTATAAGTTAATCTGCATATAAGCCTACCTGTGAAATTGCAACCAGAATTCCAGGAAAAATGGGCTGCTATACATAAGCAGACCTGCTTGTTCTGTTCTGTTCTGTTCTGTTCTGTTCTGTTCTGTTCTGTTCTGTTCTGTTCTGTTCTATGTAAAACTGAACCCAAATATGGGGATATTATGGAATCAAAAACTGCAACCAAGCAGAGAATAAATTTCCTTTGCTTCCATTCAAACTTGTTTTTCACATACCTCACATTCTCTTGCAGTAGCAGAATTATATGTTTTTTTCCATGCTACTAACAATTTTTAGCTTAAAAGTTGCAGTCTATGACAATCATTGGCAATTTCTGCATTGGTATTGCAATTTCCTACCTACTAGAAATGAGTACAGAAAGGGTGAGAAACTATAAACTTTCATTTAAAACTAGTGATTTTTTAAAAAAATAAATCCAAGTTCTGTTCTATGGAAAGCTGAACCCAAGTATGGGGATATTTTGGAATCAAAAATTCTTGGCTTATAGGCAAGTATATTGTATATGGTATGCTATAAATTCTTCAGCAGGCAAAACACTTCTTGAGCTTATTCTAACTTGTTTGTCTTTGTGAACTTTGAATATAATATTTGAATTTCTTCTAATGTGACCACAGGTTTTAGATCCTGCATTTGTAGTACATTATAAAATGCACATGTTCTGTGTGTTTTGGTTGTTTTTATATGTGAAAGAAGCACCTAGAAGAGGCAGTCTTCTAATTGTTTTATTTTCATTAATAAAATCAGTCTCCTAAGGCTGCTGAAATAACATCGTTATGCTCAATTACGATGCCCATGCATCTGTGGCTAGCTTTCAGAAAGATGACATCAGATTATTCAGAAAATGCTTCTACTGCTAATGTTTTTCCCCAAGGCTAGCTTAGCCTTCTTCAACCTGGTGCACTTAAAATATGCATGGTTGCATGCAAGCAGAGCATTATACAGATAATGGTCAGAAACATCAGGAAGGCATTAAATTGGATAACGGCTGGTTCAGAATAGAAATGAAGAGAGATGTTGACATACAGGCTTGAGACAGATTTTTTCGCTTTTCCAAGTGACAGATTTTGGAGAGCATACCATTTAGTACTGAGGTCATGCTAGAATCCAATTTCTCCACAGTTCAGTGGACATGAATGTAACCAGGAGGAAAAACACTTTAAATGAGGGGAAAAGATCATTGCTAAATGGTAGTGAAAAGGCAAGAAAGACAAGATGTTCCCTAAAATAGCAAAGTTCTTAAAAGAACCACACTTTACCATGCCAAAGAATAATGCTGAATGTTTAGTGGATTAAATATCATGAAATAATCATGCTTGGTCGGACTAATCCATATTTCATGGTTCGGATGCTATTTGTGTTGGCAGTTAAATACCGGGAATTATTTTAAAAAAAAACACCAAACCCCAGGCAGTTCCTTCAGTTGAAGCGTTCTTCCATATTTCTGATAATGTTGTAAGTTATAGAGAATACCAAGAAAATAGAATGTTTGCAGTGCAGTTCTGTATCTGTCTGAAAAGCTCAAGATATTTTCAACTGAAGCTCAGTGCCTACATAAAAACAACAGTGCAGTTTTCTTGGCAACAGTACAGGGGTTTGTCTTTGCTTTCTTCTGTCATACGTATCTGGATTGGTTGGTTGGTTGGTTTCCGAGTCTAGTCTACAATCCTGGTGGTCCCCCATCAAAACACTAAGCAGGCTAGCTCTTCTTAGTTTCCAAGCCAAGATTTTGCTGCTTCTGCTGAGACGACGTATGTCCACTCAGAGGCAATTTTGAGTTCAGTGATCTTTCACTCAAGTCAAAGAGGACTGCAGTTCTGTACTCACTGGCCTTAGAACAGGGGTCACCAACCTTTCGGACCTCAGGGACCACTAAATTCACAATTTTAACTCCCGCGGACCACTAATATGATCTGCCTAATGACCGGCTGGTGGACATGGCTAGGTGGTCATGTGACTGGGAGGGCATGGCCAACTCCTCGCCTTCCCCACCCAGGCTTCTTAGGGTCCCAACAGGAAGCAGTTGTTGGAGCTAAGCAGCCACCACAAGAAAGAGTTGGCAAAACGGCTCAGTTCAAATTGGATCTGACCGAGAAGGAGGCTCAGCAGAAGCACTTCACTGAGGACTACAAGCATAGGCTTTCCACGTAGAGGGAAGACCTGCAGGAGTACAAGGCCAGGTACTGGCACCTGGAGACTCAGCAGGCTGAGATGGTCAGCCAGTTCCAGGCCATGAGGCGGTCCCACTGGAACAAGGTCCTCCGGCTCTTCGCCACCAGCGGCACTTCCTTCCAGCCTTCGCCCAAAGCCCCGCACCAGGAGGCCAAAGCAGATTCCAAGTCAGAATTTCTGCCCCTCTCCAACCCACACAAAAAGACCTCGAAGGGGGAGACTCTCTACAACAACATAAAACGTTCACTGCACGTATTTGTCCCAGGGGGCGTAGTTTGAGGATCCCTGATTTAGTGCAATATTAAAAATGCAAATAATTTTTCTGCGGACCACTAAAATTTTCTTGTGGACCACCAGTGGTCCACGGACCACCAGTTGGTGACCGCTGCCTTAAAATATAAGTTGTTGAAGTTAACTGTCTATTTATGACTAAGGCTTTGTGGGATTTCAGTGTCAAAATAATAGCAGTGTAGATTAATTGTTTTCGGAATTAAGATATTTCATATTGCTGAAAAAAAACAATGTTTTCTCTTTTTTAAAAAATAAATAATTTTTGTTTTAGATTTTCCTGAAAACATTGCCATAAAACAGTGTTACCGTCTACTTGGAAACAGCCTCAGCGTGTTTGTCGTTGCTAAATTAATTTCATTTCTCGTTGACCCTATCAATAAGTGATGAATTGTTCAAGTGAACTTTCTGGGGCCATTATACTACATCAGAATATGGATTTCTTTCTTGGAAGAGGATTGAATCTGATTACTACGGTATATTTGTGTGGATGCTCATCTTTGTTTATAAAATAAATAATTGTCAAATGTGTATCTGTTTTACCATTTGTGAAAATTGAGGGTCTTACTGAAAGTCCTGTGTTAGTGTTTTAATTTATGAATACTGGATTCTGAATTTATGAAAAAATAGGAATTTATATGTCATTTTAAATCTTAAACCCAGCTCAGTGGTGGAATATAAATGTTTTTAAATAAAATTTTTAAAGGCAATTAAATTCCTTTTAATATCTTGAAAACAACTCTTTTATTTTTAATATCATTTTATCAGTTTCTCCCAAAGAAATTCTAGAATTGTAATTTCATGATAATTTCTTGTTAGAAACAGCTACCTTATGTTGAATCCAAACTGCAGTTTTCAAGTTTCCTCGGGGAAAAGACTGATTGCTAAAAATGCAACTCAACTTACTTTTTGTGGAGTAAATCTATGTATCATAAAATCTCTGCATGTCAAATTCCCTAAATTCAATTAATAGCATCTGTAATTATAAAAATAACAAGCACTCTTTTCAATCTCAGTATTTATATTTAAAGTAAAGGACAAATACCTTCTGGACTCAACACAGATTTACTAGTAGATTCAGTGTTTCATTATTATCAATGTATGTGCCTCTTAGAATATGGAACTCAGAATAATGATAACTACGAAAACAACTTTTCAGTAAAAAAAAAAAAGCCCTGAATTGCCACAGTTGTTTGGAGGAAAAAACAGAGCATCTTATGATGAAAATTTAAAAATAATTGATAATTATAAATCATGAGTAGATATTAGAAAACAACCATTAGCTTAGGTTCAAAGTTATCAAAGAAATTGAATCTGGCTTTCTACAGTCTTATAACCCTTATTTGGTACTATATGAGTATTCAAGAGATCTAGTTTCTGAATAGTTTTAATGTAATCACTTTTCAGACAAGAGAGAAATTTTAAGGTTCATAGAGGACTATCCTATAATAGCATCTGGAATTCTTGTTGATAGGGCTGTCAGCATACAGTATGCAAGCTTGAAGACATACTTACTCTTCAAAACATCTGCTATAGAGTTATAGAAGTGTATATAATTAAACTCTTGTCAATGTGATAGCTTCTATCAATTCACCATCCCTCTGAAAATCTGCATATACACATATACCCTCAATATCTGCCTTGGGAAATACTCTGGTGAAGAAATAGAAGGAAGATGTTCCCCTACCCGAAGAAAAGACTGAGAAGATTTGAAAATGGATTTTATCTATAACATTTCGAAGACACAACAGGCTCCTAGATTAACATTTTTAGCCTATCTTCTTAAATAAACCCAACTATAACTATCTATATTGAACATATTACTGCTGAAGATAAGTACAATACACAGAGGTATTTGGTAAATATGCTTGAAAATTGTCATGAATATCCATTTGCATAGTAAAAAAGATTGCTATAATTATCTGTTTTAAAGTAGATTTAATTCAGACTAAATTAATGCTATGTTAACAATACTAAGAATTTATGGAGTAATCTGGAAATTAATTTGTTTTAGCCATATTCATATACAAATCAAAGAGTCTTAATAAATTACAGTATTGTGGCTCAGCTTCCTCCAGAAGCTGTGAGGAATTCAGAGAATGTATGTGGTGAAGTCTCAGAGAAAAATTCAGACTCATGAATCTAGACTGTCTTTGTGTTAACTCATTTTCTCTCTGGATTTCATTTTAAACTCTTATTTAGACATAATACTCAATGGAATATCAAAATAGCTAATAAGGCATGATAATGTTTATTCCTTATAAATATTCCTTCAATTTTTATTGTAAAGTATATTTTAATTATGATAGCATTTAACATATCTCCAATATGATGAACATTTTAGAATATTTTCAAAAACTATTTTTTGAAAACATCTGCCTTCTTTTAATTTTTACAGGCTTAGCATTTTTGTCTCTGCATCTCATAGAATATTGAGATTCAAGATACTATCAAGAAAATCAAATAATATGTTCCTTTTTTATTTTGACACAGTTGCTCAAATTCCTAAACTATTGTTATGAATAAAAGTTCCAAATCTTGTAGGAGTATATACAAAAACTGATTTGTTTTGTTAGTGGGGAAAAGAGATGGAGAAGAAAGATGTTGTTTGCTTTTTTAGAAGTTTAGCTGAATTTTTAAAAGCTACAGACAAACCTGATTAAAACAAACTAGCTATCCACTTTGGATTCAAAGCATCCTCACCCTATTATATACTCTTGACTCAGTTCTTACTTACATGTTCTATCTATTTCTTCTTCCTATTTCCTTACACATGTACACGAAAATGAAATATGTTAACCTAGAACCTGCATTCCAAAGAGCAGATTTGAAACCAAGCTAAACCTTGTCTAATAGTCTACTTCAGCTTTCTCCAGTCTCTCTATCTGTTGTTACATTTCCCATCTTTGCCAGAAAACATGGTCACAATATGAACATTTCACTGTTCTGTTTCTTCAGACAATTTGTCTAACTTATAAATACATTAATTAAAAAAATAATGTCAGTATTTCCTGACTAGTAATAACCCTCCATAACCTGCTACATGTACCTTTTAGTTGGAAGTGTCATCAATTTTTTAGACGAAAGTTGTTATTTCACCACTGAGCTACAATACATTAATGTAATATATAAGTACCATTAAAGATCTTGTTAATATAAACTACAAACTATTGTGAAATCAGTGGAAGGGCAGTATCTAGATAATATAACATCTGATTTCCACACAGAATATCTTATACTTTATCTTGAGTATGTCTAGATAAGATTGAAAAAATCTGTGGTAGAAATGAAGCCTGGAAAATTGCTGACAGTTTCACTCTACAAAACCAGATAATCAATGACCTGACCTGTAATATGTTCTTATGTTCCTGTTTTATTATACCACAAAACCATTATTTAATGGCAATATGTGCAATGTGGATATGTTAATTTTTTATTCGATTCCATATTTTTAGTTGCAACGTTATTGATTAAGGGTGTTTCTCAACCGTGGCAATATGAAGATGTGTGGAGTTCCCCTCCAGAATTCCCCAGTTAGCAGTCCATCCATTTTCAAGTTGTCAGGGTTGAGAAACATTGGTGTAGACTAACCCTCACTCTTCTTCTGATATTCTGCCAGTGATAACACAGCCATCAAGCCGTTCTTACTTATGCCTAGGCTATCTTCTATAGATGTCAGAAATTGTTTCTGAAAGTGTGAAAAAAGGCTAAAGTTTAGTGTAGCACAATCTATTGTTGAATCATCTTTATTCATTGGCATAGTATAATAATTTGCTTCTGCAAAGATTAAAAGGAATTAGAATGATTAAAAACAAAAAAGTTGAACAGTAGAGGTTTTTTTAAAAAACAAAACAACAAAACTTGGAAAACATTCTTAGATGTGTTTGATCTACATGCATATCGACACACAGTTTTCCGCTCCACAGATCCCTTTCTTTTTCAATTCTCTTCCCACTAACATCTCATTGTCCATCATGTAATTAGGCTTCCCTAAATGTGGTAGTCTCCCTCCTTTGTCCTTGGCTCTTTCTCCCTGCAAATTTAAAGTTGTACCAGTGTTTGCAAACCAAATATTTGCAAGTAAGAAAGGAAACCTCCCGTCTGTTTCAATTCATATTTGTGCTTTTCTAAAGCCATTTGCAGTCCCATTTACCCTGTTTCTATGATATAATTTATTTTCTCATTTAAGCCCTTAGAATTTTTTTCATGCTATATGATCTAGTTAGGAAATATATACTGGATATTATCCATATGTATGGATAACCACTGGGTCTGATTAGAGATGAATGTTACAAAACTAAATCAGAATAAAGGTAAATTCTTCCTGTCATCAATTTAAGTGGTGACCAGGAAACATTTTTGCTGTCTCTTACAATATTTTTACAGTTGTTGAATTGTAATGGTGTGTGAAACTGTATTTGGGAGACATGAGGGAGAGCTACATGAGGAAAACCATGCAAAAAATTTATCAGCCCATAGGAGAGGAGATGTGAGAAACATTTCCTTTCCTGGTTTTCCACAGAGCAAAAGAAAGGGAGAAATACTTGTAAAATTCCATTAATGTAACTTGTCAATAAAGATAGAGTAAGTACCTGGATGTGCTTGTCTAAACTACCTCAAAGGGTTAATATGAATTCTAGTAATACGTCAGTATTCAAATTCCTGCCTCCTTCTGAGCTGTGTTTGCCAAAGACAATCTTTCATGGATATCGATTGAAAATGATTAATAAATTGTAAATATTCTATCTGTCATTTTGTTTCTTATTATAAGTATTATGATTATTCCCCCTTTATATTCACGTATAAAACCTCCTCTTTTTAATCAGGAATTTTTCCTTATGGTGATGAACTGAAGTGAATTTCCAGTCAATACCATAAACATGAGGCAGGTACAAATTAGATAAAACTAAGCTGTAATTCTCAAGAGACAATATAATAATGTGCATGTACATCATCACACCATTAGAAAATAAGAACTAATATTCCAGTATCTGCTGAAGAGAAGTCTTGGAAAACTGTTGATTTACTTTTAAAGGTTAATTGCAGATATGATCTATAGCAGGGGTCACCAACCTTTCAGACCTCAGGGACCACTGAGGTCACAATTTTAACTCCTGCGGAACACTAATATAATCTGCCTAAGGACCGGCTTCGGGGTGTGGCTAGGTGGTCATGTGACTGGGTGGGAATGGCCAACTCCTCGTCTCCCCGACTGGGTTCCTTAGGGCCCCAACAGGAAACAGTTGTTGGAGCTAAGCAGCCACCATGAGAAAGAGTTGGCAAAAAAGCTCAGTTCAAATTGGATCTGACCGAGAAGGAGGCTCAGTAGAAGCACCTCACTGAGGACTACGATCATAGGCTTTCCAAGTAGAGGGAAGACCTGAGAGAGCACAAGGCCAGGTACTGGCACCTGGAGGCTCAGCAGGCTGAGATGGCCAGCCAGTTCCAGGCCATGAGGCAGTCCCACTGGAACAAGGCCCTCTGGCTCTTTGCCACCAGCGGCACTTTCCTCCAGCCTTCGCCCAAAGCCCCACACCAGGAGGCCAAAGCAGATCCCAAGTTGGAATTTCTGCCCCCCTCCGACCCACACAAAAAGACTTCGAAGGGGTTGACTCTCTGCAGCAACACAAACGTTCACTGCACCTATCCGTCCCAGGGACCATACTCTGAGGATCCCTGATTTAGTGCAATATTAAAAATGCAAATAATTTTTCTGCGGACCATCAAAATTTTCTCGCAGACCACCAGTGGTCCATGGACCACCAGTTGGTGACCGCTGATATATAGAATAGACAACTATTCCTTTTATAGCAAATAAATCACCCTTAGCATTCCTAACTATGAAACAGAGGAAAGAAAGAGTGCTGAATAAGCATCTCTATGAATATGCAAAGACATTTTCAAGAGCAAAGTTCACCTGACATAGGATTAATCCTTGAAGATAATACAGATTTCACTTTAACTGACTGCACAAGTCCAGAAGGCTGGAAGTGAGAGATGAGGTGTCTAAGCTTTCTTCCTTGGACCCTGGTGATATTATTGATAATTTTTGGGAAAAACTATGGATCTGATTCTGATGAAAAAAATAGATCCAGAAGGAACATTAATCAGGCACAGTGAGTACCATTCTTGACATTTTAATTACAGCTTGCTTGCATTCATATAGATACAGAAAAAAAATTGTCACAGGAATAGAATAAATCATGTAGCTTCATTAAAGTTCTTTACAGTGTGTTCTTCCCTTTGACATATCAGGCCTCGTATGTCATCTGAAGAGGGCAATTTAGTCTTCCACACAGGCTCTGCCAAGAATATTGAGTTCAGAACTGGATCACAGGGCAGAATAAAACTTAATGAAGAAGACCTTGCTGATGTTTTTAGTCAGGTAATGATTTGGATCTGTTGTTCACAATGTAATTTATTACTATCTAAATACTATTCTTCAATAAGGCTCAAAGGGGATTTAGAAAATCAGATTTAAATACTTTGATACGTGATGATTCATATATATTCCCATCAATTATATACTGTTTTCTAAAATAAATATATTATCTAAAGAAATTTTTAATCCGGTCCCAGATTAAATAATCTGGTCCCAAAATAGGATAATCCATAGATTTTATTTATTTTTATAATTCCTAGATTACTTTTATATATTATATTTTTGTAACACATAGATCAGAGAATAGAATTACTGAAAGGCGTCCCGTGCATAACCAGGACAATTATTTCAGACATCACAATTATGTATTTAAAATGGTTATAATCAGATGTATATCAAAAGTCTCAAAATATATTATATTGATAATTAAAGGTAATAGCTACAATATCTCCTAACCACATATAGATACCAAACATGCAGGAATAGTAACATTTCCATTGGTGGTAAAATATATTGCCTACACCAATAAATTGATTGCACAAGGCTTTATCAAGTGTCCCAGTTATTTCAAGTGATATCCTTCAATGTGGTTTTATTTTGCTTTGACTAAACCATCACTTTTATCCTTTGCTTATACTATCTCTGTCTCTATCTATCTATCTATCTATCTATCTATCTATCTATCATCTATCTACCTACCTGCCTACCTACCTATCTATCATCTAACTAGCTAGCTATACACAGAGGGAGAGGGAGGGAGGGAGGGAGGGAGGGATTGTTGAGGTCCTTTGATATGTGGCAGCCAATAAGTATCCAGACCATAGATCTGGTCTCTCATGTGATGCAGCCTTTATGCATTTATTAGCCTTGGTTGTTGTTATTTTGGACAGTAGCTACAATAATTTTGCATAGATTGCAAGACCAATCTGAGGCTCATGAAAATTCTACAGTTTGAGAAAAGGAGCTCCTCTCTCACATATATTTTTCAGCATAGGCCAGTGATTGAAAATTGTCATAGAAAGATGAAATAAGGTTCATCTTATTAAATAAATAGTAAATAAATAAATACATAAATACATAAATAAATAAATACATAAATACATAAATAAATAAATAAATAAATAGTTTATTTATTCTACCAGTCACTGTTAGTTTAATTATAGGCCTCTGCTATGTCATCCAATATTTGCCATGCTCAAAAATGCAATGCCTAAGTATATGATGACCTAATGCCAGTAGTGGCTGGCCAAGAATTCATGTTTTTGCTATTGTAGTTCAACTCCCATTGGAAAACATTACCACCTTCCCAACAAAACACTTGTCAGCTTTCAAAAGCATGTCCAGCTGGGATGCCTGATAGCAGTCACTAGAAGGATAAGAAAGAGTAGATACAATAGCATGGTAGAGTTGCAAACAAAGTCTTCATAATAGCCTAATTATGCTGGGTTTTGAAACAACTATCTGGAGTTTTATGTTTTTTTAACTAATGGTGTTTAATATTAAAATGGATACTGAAGTTTCCTGACTTGTATGGCAACTCAGAAATGTCTTTATGTAGAAATATAGTATATACATATCCTAGTTTAGAAGAGATACCAGCTACGTTAGAAAAGTCCCTACAGTTAGTAAAACTGCACAGTAAAATCCAAACTTTCCTCCTTCTCCTCCTCCTCCCCCCTCAACTTTTTGGATTAGTCCCTGCAGTTTTCTTAGCAAGGTTTTTCAGAAGTGTTTTGCCATTGTCTCCTCCTGAGGGTCAAGAGAGAATGGACCAGCTGGCTTTGTGTCTAAGGTATAATTAAAAATCCAGTCTCCTGGATTCTAGCCAAGTGACTTAAGCATTACACCAATTGGGTCTCTGTCTTTTGTTAGAATCCAGGAACCTGTAGAATCTTCAGGGACTCTGCCCCAAGGGTCAAGTTACTCAAGAGTTTCTCAGGGTGAATAACCTCTGTCTTAGCCAACATTAGTGTTACAATTCTTTCTCTCTCTCTCTAAGTCATACCCAAATGTTGTAACATGGGTGGATTTTACAGTATTCTCATTTGAACAAACACTGTGGAGTGTGTGGTAGAGTGCTAGCCCTCCTCCTACTGACCTACTTCAATGGAACTATTCCACCTTTCATGCATTTGGCCAGTGAGCCTTTATGTGTAGTGATGGCTTAGAGTTCCTCACTCAAGACTCACAGCATGATGTCTCATCCATTTTTAACACATGAGGGTTGCCTCCGGTTCGCACTGCTGCAAACCGGTAGTAAAGGTAAGTAGACCCCACCCCTGACATGAACTGATCATGTGGGTCTTTCTGCCTGGACTTGAAGTTATTAGTATTGGAGCATTGTCTGCAAATACACCATTCAAAAGAGGACAGCTAGCAGAAGCAATCCCTAAAAACAGCAGGGCCTATAAAGAGTAAGAAACACAGTCTCTTCCTCTTCCTGGACAGCGTTCTCTTCATTCACTGAGAATTATGCTTGCCGCAATTTTTAAGCATTTGAGAATTATTGATTCCTTTTCTTTCTAAATATAGATCCAAAGGAATAAAGATGAAATTCTAGAACTAAAAAGACTCACCAACACAATTCTCACAGAGATCATCCAGCTTCAGTCCCAGGTATTTTTAAATATATCTTATGTATCATATATATTGTACATCTAGTACAAACATCACATTTAACTAACAAATTAATTGATTAATTTGCTGCCCTGCAAAATAGTTTTGACGTCCTGGTTGTGAATTCTATATTTTACACAAAGAGCAGCCTATGATAACTATCAAAGAGCAGCCTATGATAACTATCAATTGTTTTTTATTCGCCATATAAAACACATATTTTATAAAGAATAAAATCCATTTTTAACTACTGCCAAAGATGAATTATTTGAATTAACTGTAAATTTTGAAAAGAGAATAATTCATTGCTTGTTAATGGGTTAATATCTTAACCATTGGACAATTGGATGGTGATTGAGACCAATACTACTTTAAGAATATGAAGGATACCTCATGTAGATGAGGAAGTAGAATCTGAAGGGCAATGAAGTGTTAAAAAGACTGTATAGACCAGTGATGGCGAACCTTTTAGACACCAAGTGCCCAAACTGAAAGGTACATGTGCATGTGTGAATGCATGCATGCACAGACATGCGCAGGCATGCACGCACACATGCACGAACATGTGCACATGTGCAGCAGAAACCCAAAGACCAGCTGGCCAGGAGGAGGCGGGGCATCCCAACCTCGGCAGCACGGCAAGAGGTAAGATCTTTTTCTTTTGTGAGCTTCTGTTTCATAGTTTGCAGGGAAACAGAACCTCACGAAAGAAACACCACAGGGATCTGACCAGGGGCGATGGCGTGTGTGCCAGAGACAGGGCTCTGCTTGCCACTCTGGCACTCGTGCCATAGGTTTGCCATCACAGTCATGGACGATCCTGAATTTCTAGAAAGGCTTCATCTTTAGTAAAGGCGAATTTAATTACTTTGAAACATCAACACCTACAATTGATGCAGTAAAAGAAATCTTCCTTGATTTTTTGTATTTTTTTAAACTCTGGAAGTACTAAAATTCTCAAAGTAGATTCTGTTGAAATAGTATCTTAAGTCAGTTAGAATTAAATGTACCTGAAATCTGCAAATATTCATAAAAGTTGCATAAATGTAACATAGAAATTTTGCATTTTTTTTTAAATTGTTCTATGAGACTTTGTAGGTGTTTTGTTAAAATTATGAAATTGGACAGAACGGAGTAATATATGATGGTGGCAACAAATAGATTTATGCTAATCTACATGCCATTCTTTTTCTGCTACAGATTGTGAATATTGAAGACCGACTTCATAATCTTGAGATAGTGAGTAACGTGATGTACACCTTTTATGTGCTTTAGGGTTAATTAATTGCCAAAAGTAATAATGCTAAAAGAATGACTTTATTTTTGCTTTATGTTTTGTTCCAGACCTTCCTTAAAAAAGCCTGTAATAGCAACCCTTGCCAGAATTCTGGAACCTGCATAAACCTACTAGATGCTTTCTTTTGTCTTTGTCCCAACAATTGGCAGGTAAGGTTCTTAGTATTGCAATGTATACAATGCACTTTGTACCAGCACTTTGCACTACACAAGAGTCATTCCAGTGGAATCAGTCTAATTTATAAAAGGAAATCAGAAACTAGTCAAAGCAAGTTTGTATGCCCATGCAACAGAATAACATGGTGCAGGAGATATTTGCCAATAGGGCAGACTAGGCAGAAATTATAAGTTGCTATAGATATTAAGAAAACTACAAATTGGAGGTATTGTATACCACATAATCTGTTCATCCACCTTAGGCAGTGGAGACAGAATATCTATTATCCAGGTTGTGAAATTCCGTTGCTCTTCTAGCCAGCTTGTGCATTCTGTCCTTGATCTCAGGCATAATTTGTCTTGGTCCAGAGCAGTCATCATATACTGTAATTTAGACTGCATAATTCTTTCTCCAGATTTTTAGACTGAGGTCTTCCTGGTCACCTGCCATTTGAGATCTTTTTCTTGGAGATGCCAAGAGTTGAAGTGGGATTTTTGGCATGCAAATTTGTATTATGCTATTGAGTTCTATAACCTCCCCTTGCATTTAATACCTGACAACTGAGAGTCTGATTATTTTGAAAAGTGCTGTATACCAAGGATGGTTAGAAGGGAACTACCCAGTGATGGAATCTATAGGTATTGAAAATATGCTAGCCAGCCCAAGTATTTTCAGTTGCTTACATTTGTTTGTGTTGTGATGATTCTTAGCTGAAAAATATACAAAAGAGGGTGGTTTAGGGGGAAAAATGGGAGGGGAACAGAATTTATCGATCTCCCCAGCTACAAAATTACAGTTTAATTCATACAGACAAACCTTTCTTTTTTTAAAAAAATGAATCTTGGTCATCTAATAGTACAGCAGCAGCTTAATTACCACACAAATGGCCCTATATATAGTATATTTTACACTATAATGCACATCTCTTTGTATATCTAGTATCAATTTTTAGGGCTAACTGTATCTAAGCTGATTTTCAAAAGAGTTTTATGCTTTTTTACAGTATTACCGTGCTTTGAGGTAAACGAAAATGCGCTGTACTTAAATGAACAAGGAAGGTGCAGGCACAAACCAAGTTTTGTTTTACTGTTTATAAAGGAAGCATTACGGTGGGAAAGTTGAACACTCTGTACCAGTCTTTTTTCACCTTGACAGTTTTAAAATGCATGGATTTTGACTGCCAGAATTCTGCTGGCTGGAGAATTCTTGGAGATCAAATTTGCCAAGATTGAGAAACATTACTTTGTACCTTTTGAAATTTTATATCATATATTGGCTTGATGCACACATTTTAATCACCGATTGGAAAATAAACTGTGCTTCTCTTTTCAGGGACCAGATTGTTCTGTTGATGTTAATGAATGCCAGATTTATGAAGGAACATCCTTAGGATGCCAGAATGGAGCAACATGTATAAATAAGCCAGGGAAATACAGGTAATTCTAATAATCTTATGGGCAGTCTTTTGTATAGCACTTTTAAGTGCCACTTTTGTATGAGAGAACATTTGTCCTAGTTTGTCCTAGTCCTAGAGAACAGATGGATAGGAAGATATCAAATAGATAGATGCTTTTCTAGGCCCTTCATAGTAGGACAGGTTCATGTTACAAATCCCAAACTATATAATTTTACCTTTTCACCATTAGATAGTTCTTAATTTATGACAATAATTGAGATTGCAATTTTGGAAGCAGATTATGACAATCATAACTGTCACATATGATTTTAAAACCTTTTTTTTGCAGGAATCGTTAAGTGAATGCAATGATTGTTAAGCAAATACCATAGTCATTAAGCAAACCCATTTGTTTACCATGGGGCATTTTTTGCCGGAAACCAGAAATTAACATTGTTTTTTTTAAAAAAAATTGCTGTAAATCATGATCATAGAGTGCTAGCTGTACATATTTGGCTTGATTTATCAACTCACTAGACTTTTCAAGAAGGCTAAGTATCAGGGGTGAAATGCTCCCGGTTTGGACCGGATCGCCCAATCCGGTAGCGATGGTGGCGGGTGGTTCGGAGAACTGGTAGCAAAAATCCCTGTGCCCTACCACTATGCCCAGATGAGCCACACGATCATCAGAGGCTTTTTTTTTTTACCTTTAAAAGCATTTTCAACCTCTTCGGACCAAAAATGCT
>JANHZT010004407.1:52472-65017 GCA_032468215.1 Stegonotus admiraltiensis | reverse complement strand
AGGCGGTATTCAGCTGGTTCGGACCAGTTCACCTGAACTGGTAGCAGAAATCATGGGTGGACCTGGCCACCCGCCCCAGATCTATGTTATCCTATTTAGGCATGTTTTTGAGGCCAGGGGCATGTGTGGAAAGCAGGCACGTGCACGAAGTGGGCATGCGCATGCACAAAGCAAGCACATGCGGGGGTGGTGAACTGGTAGTAACATATTGTGAAACCACTGCTGGGTATAGGATTTCCTGCTTGAGCAGGGGGTTGGACTAGAAGACCTCCAAGGTCTCTTCCAACTCCGTTATTCTGTTATTAATAAAAATAACACCAGAATAGGGACATTCAGCCATCACCAAGTTGAACTTTTGCAATTTTGCATTGTTCCCAGTATTCAGCAAAAAAGAGGCCATATCGTCTCCCTGCAAAATATCCAAAAACTCACTGATGACACATCTACTGCTACTCTTGTGGTAACAAAAGTAAGTTCCCCCACCCTCTGTGCAAAAGAGTCACCTCACCCTTGTAATGCCTCCTACTGCATTTAACAGCAATAGCACTTAGACTTATATACCACTTTACAGTGCTTTACAGCCCTCTCTAAGCTGTTTACAGAGTGATCATATTGCCTCCAACAGTTTGACTCCTCATTTTACCCGCCTCGGAAGTATGGAAGGCTGAGTCAACCTTGAGCCTGGTGAGACATGAACTGCCAAATTGCAGGCAGCCAGCAGGCAGCAGAAGTAGCCTGCAATACTGCACTCTAACCACTGCGCCACTGTGGTTCTTAAATGCACTCCATTTAAATTAAACGGTGCTCCATAGATACTTCATCACCGCTAATTAACGCCCCTGTGTTATGTACCAGTGGAATTTCCATTGGGTAGCCAAATACTTAGATATGAACACAGCTACTTTCAAAAGGATCTGTTGTTTTTGCAGTGTGTAGTTGGCTACATTATGGGCTGAAAAAACTCACCTTGATGGGAGATAACGCTTAATTAAAAAGCCAAAACCTCTGAAATAAATGCAGTAATGACAGCAAAACTCTCCAAGTTTTAAATCTTATGGAGCCAAAATGTCGGGCGGTGTTTTAATTAATAGAGTGCCTTATGGGTTTCTCAGAAATAATAATAAGACATTAAGGAAATAAATCTGTCAGATTGAATTATATTTTGTTGTACCTATATTTCAAAACCTAACTTTATTAATGAAAAAAAATCAGTTATTTGAAGCTGAAAATGCAAGCAATTTTAGGGAAATATACGTGTGTGTGTGTGTGTAATGATAAGGCAAGGTAAGACAGCTGTCATAAATCAGATGACATTCATCAATAAATTTATTATTCTTGTAATTTTCTGAGAGCAGTGTGGTAGCCTAGAAATGGATCTCTCACCTCACAATCAGGAGTTCAATTCTAGATAGTGGAAGATATTTCTTTCTCTGGGCGTAAAAAAAAAAAATCTGCTGCAAACTCTGCATAGGTATCAGGAAGGGCATCCGGCTAGTAAACGCTCAGCTCCATTCAGTCACTCCAACTCCACTCTGATGCAAGGGATTACAGGATCATTTTTTTAAAAAAAATCTTGTAATTTTCTGCCAGGAATGAAAACATTTTGGAGATGTCCTGCGTAGAAATAATTTAGCCAGGCTTTGACATGCAAATCTTGGCTTGAAGTCTCTGGGAGTAGTTTGCTTTTCTGCTTCAGGCAACAAATTATTTTCAATCTGCCTGTGCTTATGCACACAACACGCAGTGTGGAAAGCAGATCATGGGTACCCACACAGAGACTTCTAGTTAGAGCCAGCATTGATGATGTAGCAATTGAAGACTACCCAGAAGCTGCAACTGGTCCAGAATGTGGTGACATAGATAGTTATAAGTAGTCCTTGTTACATTGATGAGACACTCATTGTTGTGGCCCGCCAACGGATTGTTGGATCCTTCGCGGATTGTTGCTGATCCCGACGAGGAGAAGGCTGGTGTGGTGCTGCGCCAGCAGCCAGTGCAGCCAGTGCTCAACTCGGAGAGTGAGGAGATTGAAGAAGATGTGGTGCCAGAGGCAGGGATTCAGTCAGGGCCTTCAGAACCTCCAGAGGCTCCTTTAACTGAAGAGGATGAAGAAGAGGAGCCTCTTCTCAATGCACAGGCACACAGAGCTGCCAAAAGGCAGGACTGGTTCCTCAGGAGGAGGTCTCCTCAAGAGTAAGGCTTGGGGCTAATTGGCCACTCTCTTAGCCTATCTAAGAAAGAACGCAGTTTGCAACAAGCTGCAGGAAACAACTTTAGTTCGCTAATCATCACGTTTGGATTTCTCTGCAACATTGCTTCCAGGCTTTCTGCCAACTCTAGCAAGAGTCTGACTATCTTATCTGTGGAATTCTGGCAAGCTGTTAAGAACATTTATTAACAGCCTGAATTTGCAAAAAACTGCGTTATTTGAGTAAACTAAGTTTTGTTCAGAGTTTCTGTGTGCTGCATTCTTTGGGATCCGTAGCTGGGGCAGAACACTCGTATTCCATAAGCTACTGCACTGAGTGGTAAAAAAACCTCAGGGTGCAATTCAAGGTGTTACTTATCATCAGTAAAGTCCAAGGGAATTTCTCTGACTTGATTGTTCTATTCAGGAAAGCACACTCAGCTTCCTTTTTTGAAACAATATTTATGTATTTATTTATTTTTTATCCCACCTTTGTTATTTCTACAAATATCTCTTGAACATATCTAATACACCTTTCTCCTCCTATTTTCCCCACAACCACAACCCTGTGAGGTGGATTGGGTTGACAAAGAGTGACAGGCCCAAGGTCACCCAGCCGGCTATTATGGCTAAGGCGAGGCTAGAACTCACAGTCTCCTGGTGATTGGTTCAAAGTCATCCACCTGGCTTTCATGCTTGTGGCAGGACTAGAAGTCCTGCCACAAGTTCTGTCTCCTGATGATTGGTTCAAAGACACTCTGATGACTTTCATGCCTAAGGTGGGACTAGAACTCACGGTCTCCTGATTCCTAGCCTGGTGCCTTATCCACTAGACCAGTGATGGCTAACCTTTTTGCCAAAAGCGGGGGGAACACAGCAAGGTCGCCCACATGTGTGCCCACACCCATAATTCAATGTGCCCCACCCCTGCTCATGCCCCCCTGACTTTTAGCACATGATGGCACAGTGGGCCCGGTAGGCCTGTTTTTCACCCTCCCCAGGCTCCAGAGGCTTTCTGGGAGCCTGGGGAGGGCGAAAACAGCCTTCCCCACTCCTCTGGAGGCCCTCCAGAGGCCGGAAACAGACCATTTCCCAACTTCTGGTAGGAACGAAAGGCCCAAAAATCAGCTGGCCAGCACACACATGCGTGCTGGAGCTGAGCTACGGCAACGCTCGTGTGCCCACTGGTACGGCTCCATGTGCCACCTGTGGCACCCATGCCATAGGTTCACCATCACAGCACTAGACCCAACTGTCATCTCATGGGAAGTGTGCCTTCTCAGTGGTGGCACCTGCCCTATAGTGCAACCTCCCATCATCACCCTGAAGGCCTTTGGAAAGGCAGTTAGGACCTGGCTGTTGTCCCAGGCACCTTGGCCAGGATAATTAGAATTGTCCCTGAGGTAACACAACTAATTTTAGCTACTGTCCACTATTTAAATGTTGTGGGTGTGCAAGGGGGGCATGTTTTCCATTGTATTCTGTTTCTTGGTTTCTGTATGCTCCCCAGAGTCATATTGCTTAAGTAGGGTGGCCTTATAAATGCATAAAGAATAAAGAAATAAATGTTGGCTGTAGTTTCAAGAGAGCCACAGGTTGGAGAAGGTTAGTGTCATTTTTGTTGATGTTCTCCTTAAGCAATTTGTGAACCAATTAAGTTGAAAGTAAGGTGATCAGCATAATTAGGAACTGGAGGATGTATCTGGTTGACAGTAATTTGAGCCACGTTGCAACCCTTCTTTATTCCAAAGAAGAAAGTCAAGATCGCTCTCATTCCAGAGAGCAGGATATTGAATAATTGAATGACCGAAGAAGAACCCTTATGGAATGACAGAACTACAGAGTTGGAAGGGACCTTGGAGGTTATCTAATCCAACCCCCTGCTCAAGCAGGAGACCTATTATTAATGCTGTCTTCTTTGCAGTCTCAGAAACTAAGGAGAGTCCCTTACGAGCATCTTTCTTTGTCCATTATACAGCTGTGTGATCTGCGGTCTCTTATCTGACCACTCCCTAAGCAGCATCTCTTCGCTCGGTCTCCCAAGGTCTTTCTCACATACTAGAATCCTACAATAACAGAGCTGGAAGGGGCCTCGGCAGTCTTCTAGTCCAATCCCCTGCTCAAAGAGGAAACCTACTATTAAAGCCATCTTCTATTCAGCCTCAGAAACTAGGGACAGTCTCTTATAAGTGTCTTTCTACACCCGTTATACAGCGGTGGGCTCTGCCGTCTCTTATCTGCCCCTTCAATAGCCAGCATCTCTTCACCAAGACTTTGGAGGTGTTTTCTACATACAATGACCATTTCATTGCCTTGTTGTCAGGGGTTGGTTCTACTTACCTTTACTACCAGTTCGCATCGTGCCCGCACGCACTCTTCTGCGCATGCGCAGATGACCTATGATGACATTCAGGTCAGTGGGCGGTGTCTCCTGCCGGTTTTACTACCGGTTCTTGCGAACCAGTCCGAACTGGGGACAACCCACCACTGTTGGACTGAGGAGGAATCTCAATCTCAATCTCAATCTCAATCAGAGCAGTTTAAGAGTGAAACCAATGATGTGCTTTGCTAGACTTCTTCAGGTAGGTGATAGCCGTCTGTCAGGGGTGCTTAATTTGGATTCCTTCGCTGACCTAGGGGCTGTACTGTATGACTTCAGTGCCCCCTTCCAACTTCTATGAATGCACTTCCCCACCCCAGGACGGAGACACCCAAACAAACCCTACCTTCAGTTACTATTAACTAGCCCCATGATGGTGAACCTATGGCACGCGTGCCAGAAGTGGCACGCAGCGCCCTCTCTGTGGGCACGTGAGCCGTTGCCCCAGCTTAACTCCGCAACGCATGCAAGTGTGCCTCCCACCGGCCACCTGGTCTTCAGGTCTCTGCTGTGCATGCACGGGGACAGGGCACATGCGGGGGGCTGTGTGCACATGTGGGGGGGCCGTATGTGCATGCTGGGGGTGGGGCCCATGCATGTGGTATGTGCGTGTGCAGGGGGTGGGACGAATGCATGGGGCATTGTGTTTTGGGGTACGCATGCACACGTACACTTTTGGCACTCGGTCCAGAAAATGTTAGCCATCACTGAACTAGCCCAACGCTTTTCCTTCTGCCCTTCCCTCTTTGTGTGCTCAACACAGCGGCTTCGGTCCCTTACACCTCTCCTGATAAAACTGATGCTGATAGTGTTTGGCTTCATTACAGAACCACCCAAATCAAATACGCCCAGCCACTGCTTCCTTGTATGCCCACGTTCCATTTAAACTGGGAGAAAGCAAAGAAACTGGAATATTGTCTCATCATGCATTTTAAATCAGCCGGGGTAGAAAATAATGGGGAGTTAATCAGATCACTGAAACCTAATTCACTCAGTATTGATTGGGCTGATACCTAATGGGACGGCAGACCAATTTCAAATTACAGTAAGCTGACTTATCCTAGAATACCAATGATTTGCTTGGAGGAAGAAACTCCCCCCACCCCCCACACACACCTGATCATGAGGTCTGGGTGCATTAGAGAGCTGCCTTCCCAGAAGGCCAGAATGCATAATACAACGTGGCATTTAGCTAATTAATAGGACGCTGATGAAAGGAGGCAGCTCGAAGTTTGCAATTTCCTTTGAATAAGCATAGCATGGGAGACCCATGGACTGGAGGCATCCAGGAAGTTCTTGGACAGAAAAGGGGAGAGAGAGAGAGAAATGCATCGCAAGCAGATGGAAGGTAATGCAATTAAAACTAGACTTTAAATTATAGTAATCAGAAGTTTCATCCACCAACTTTAATGCAGTTTGCATTTAGCTCTTTTCCCTTTTCATCCAGTTGCAGAAGGGGGCTCGGATCAGTGGTGGGTTTCAAAAAATTTTACTGCCGGTTTTGTGGGTGTGGCTTGGTGGACGTGGCATGGCTTGGTGGGCATGGCTTGGTGGGTGTGGCAGGGGAAGGATACCGTAAAATGGCATCTGTGCCAGAAATGAAGGCTATTGCTTAATGCATTGTAAGCCGCCCTGAGTCTCCAGAGAAGGGCGGCATATAAATCAAAGCAAAAAAAAAAATGGCATGCAAAGCCATCTCTCCGGGAACACGAGCCATCACCCGTTGCTCTTCCAGGTTCCAGTGTGCCAGCCAGCTGCTCTTCACGCAAGTGGGAGTTCCGGAAACCAGTACAGCATCTGCCTGGTGCACATGTGCACACAGAGATTATCTTCTGGTTTCCAGTGCGCGTATGCGCCCCAGCCACCTGGTCTTCTGGTTTCTGGCACGCATGCGTGCACAAAGACCAACTGGCTGGTGCACATGTGCACCAGAAACCAGAAGACCAGGTGACCGGTGCGCACGTGTGCACTGGAAACCGGAAGATAATCTTTCCGGCACGTACATGTGCACCAGGTAGCTGCTCTTCTCGTTTCCGGCATGTGCGCGCACGCTCCCGTTTCGGCACTCAGTGCTGAAAAGGTTTGCCAACACTAACCTATACCATTTCAGATAAGTGATTGTCTAGTCTCTTCTTACAATCCTCCAGTGATGGAGCGCCCAAGATTTCTGGAGGCAAACTGTTCCACTGATTAATTGTCCTCACTGTTAAGAAGTTTCTCCTTAATTTCCTGGTTGCTTCTCTCTTTGATTAGTTTCCAGCCATTGTTTCTTGAATGTGCCTCTGTTCTATCCCTGCCTAAATAATCACATTGGTTGTGAATATAATTGCCTACGGCTCACTCGTGATGGAAAAAGCAAATGGTATCAGACAAGAAGATTGCTGAAACAACCGACTCACAAGGGGACCCAGTTAATATGTGTTGTGGTAAGTTGCCTGCATTGCCATGAGTCTGAACACCGATCACAGTGGGTTTGCTCACCTAGAAACAAACGGTGATTATTTCTGGCAGAATTGCAGATGCTAAAGATGCTCATGCAGAGATCTTTACAGAGTGGTAGATATTATCCATTGTAATGAACTCCAGGAAAGGGCAAACCAGCAGCGATTGTGCCACTGTTTAACTTGATGCATTGAGAGAGCATGTTTAAAATTATTATCAGATTAAAATTTGCCTAGATTTTTCTTCGATTAGCAGGGAATAGTCACAGTGGTATACCTCCAGCCTTCTCAAAGTATTCTGCAATAATGAGTTATTCTCTAAAAGAAAACAGCCAATCAAATCGCTTTGTTCATATCACATCTGTATGATAAATATAAGTATGCAAGAGTACTTCCCTAAATGTGTTAAGTCCACAACTCCCAGCATCCTCAGCTAGCATAACCAAGGAGCATGCTCACTAGAAATTATGTGACTTGTAGTCCGATTTATCTGCAAGGCACCAGCTTGGGGAAGGCAAGGCTGGTGTGTCTTTTGCATTGATTGATAGTCTCGTTGGGCAGTTCTGCAATTTAAATTACAGAATTAATCAGATTTGATTATGTAACAACATATTCTTATATGAATGGATGAGAACCCTGGGAATTAAAATTGTTCTACTGATTGGCTGTTGTCTTGATGTGTATGTCCTGCGACACATTCTGAGATAAAATGAATGGCTATGATTTGGAAGTAAGTGATCATAAGCTCTATTGCTCATTTTGGAGCCCCAAAAATTATAAGACTGGGTCTTATTTTCGGGGAAACACAGGTATGCATTCAAGTATTGATTTCCAAGACTGCCCTAAGGAATACCCAACAGTACAGTAATAAAGTAAATTGCAGTAGTAATGATAAAGTCAAAGCTAGTTTTCTGTGTATCATTAAATAACTTTCTAGAAAATAGAACAAATAGAGATGTATATAGTGGGTGAAGGAGACTATATTTTGAACTGTACACTATTGAGTTATAGGAATTGATTTCTATCTTATTCTCCTATTTCCAGTAAATAAAGATATTTTCTGGTACCACTTCTAAGTATTTTATCACTGATATGGTCAACAGAGCCATCATTGTGAAGTCATTACAGCCAATTATTTCCTCTAGCTGAGAACACCTGGTAGGATTAAACGATTTTTAAAGAAAGCGTCCTTTCTCAAAAATTCCATCCCACCCTATATATGATCAATAACCCATCTTAGGCACAGTAATTTCTTTAAGAATGCGTTCAGCTCTGAATTTTCATTCAGCCATTTGGTTTGTTGGCTAATCTAAGACCTTCACTGTGCAATAGAAGCGACATCATGGAACTGGAGAAGGGTGTGATTAGACCATTTTGAAGGTTAATATTTGGAGAATATTCTTACTGGAGTAGTAGACAAAATTACTTCTTTTTCAAGCACTTACATAATGAAGTATTGCATACAAGCAACCTGTAGATTGTAGAGGGAATGGCCTTGAAAGACAGTGTCAGGACAGTTGTCCAGAAAGGTATACAATGTCCTGCCTGAGCAGTCCATTACTGAACATTCAGTAATCTGGACAAGATTGGAAGATGAAGCCAAAGAAAAAAACATTTCTGTGTTCCATTAAAGGTAAAGTTAAACGTTTCCCCTATCCAGTCATGTCCACCGCTAATGGCCAGTGCTCATCTCTGTTTCTGAGGAGCCAGAGTTGTCCAAAGACACTTCCATGGTTATGTGGCCTGCATAAACCAATGCACATTGAACACTGTTACCTTCCCATTGAAGTGGTACCCAAGAATAAGACTGGGTTTTATATTAATTTTTGCTCCAAAAGATGTATTAGGGCTTATTTTCCAGTTAAGTCTTATTTTCTGGGTGATGATCTTAACTGGGATTTATTTTGGGAGTAGGGCTTATATTACGAGCATCCTGTCGAATCACACTAGAGCTTGTTTTCCAGTTGGGTCTTATTTTCAGGGAAACGCTGTACCTATTTATCTACTCATATTTGCCTGCTTTCAAACTGCTAGGTGGGCAGGAGCTGAGGCAAGTAACGGGATTTCACCCCATCTCACAGCATTCGGGTCTTGAACTCAGGCTACTATCTGAATTTCTAGGGATGGTTATGATCTCTAAGGCTTCACTGGGGCAAATATTTTCCCCTCTCAATTTATGCCATGTAGAAATAACAAAGCTGCACTGATTCATATGCTTGATCAATTTATCTGCATGA
Organism: Stegonotus admiraltiensis; assembly: GCA_032468215.1. NCBI lineage: Eukaryota > Metazoa > Chordata > Lepidosauria > Squamata > Colubridae > Stegonotus > Stegonotus admiraltiensis. The sequence goes on along the minus strand of JANHZT010004407.1, from coordinate 55,771 downwards.
CACACACATATCTCATGCAGGTAATCTACCATTTATATCCCACCTATATATAGATCAGGTTACACTGCTATTTCTATGCTGGTTTTGTTGCTATGAACAGCACTTCCCCCTAGAAACAGCCACCAATGGCTCTGCAAGGAGATGACATCAGTGGCCATTCAATTTGTCCCCTGCAAAAATTTGCAAAATTTGACCATCGCAAATGGCAATGATACACCCTGTTAGATGCAATGTCTGCCTTAAGGGAAAGAAAAGTCCATTAAATTAGTATTGTAGTGACAGACCCACTAAAAACTAAAAGTGCCATGTTAGCTAATCATTGCCCTGACAATAATTGTCACAAACAGAACTTCTTTATAGATTTGGGATGTTTCTTTCCAGACAAGAAGGCTTAACAATTGTGAACTAAAAGGATTTTAAAAATTCAATCTTAAGGATATGTCCCTGAATTCTGGGCTAAACAGGCTTAGAAAGGTCATAAAAAAATCAACTTAACTTGCTGAATAAAGCCATTTTAATGCACTCTAAGTTACAAAGGAATCACAGCTGGAACCTTTAGGCCAATGGTCTACTTTATTTTTCTCTCATTAGTAAGGACAGCAAATATCTACCTTCGGATTTTCCTGCTGCAATTGTCTCAGGTTCATTATTCTTCATGATTAAAAAGGAGAGTCCAGAGCTAGCTGGAGAGGAATATTTTCCCTTTATTTCATTGAGTCATTTTGTAGATACATGGCAAGTGGTAGGCAAAAAAAAATCGTTGTCTAAAGCAATTGCACTGTGGATGGGGTGCAGAGAGCTAGGGAAAGGGAGAGGAGGAAGAGGAGGAGGAGGAGGAGGAGGAGAGGAGGGGGAAGAAGAAGAGGAGGAAGAAGAAGAGGAGGAAGAAGAAGAGGAGGAGGAGGAAAAAGAAGAAGAAGAAGAAGAAGAAGAAGAAGAAGAAGAAGAAGAAGAAGAAGAAGAAGAAGAAGAAGAAGAAGAAGAAGACGACGACTTGCCTCTATGTCTTGGGTATGGTTTGACCTTAGCAAGGAGGTCAGAACACAATTATGGTCATGGAGGCATTTTGTGGGAGTCTGGAATCAGCTCCCGACTCACCTAATTTCATGACAACAGCAAAGTTGGGGCTGAATTTTGACTCTTCAGCTCTTCTGAAGCATATGAGAAGATACAGCTAGCCTAAATGTCTATGGAGATTCTCAGTCATCCAGATCATGGTTATCCCAAAGGTGTTTTTTCAAAAGGCAAACTGGGCTTGTTTTTCCCTGAAGATGTTTTGCTTCTCATCCAAGAAGCTTCTTCAGTTCTGACTGAATGGTGGAGGATGGAAGGATTTGTATTCCTTGCAATCATCTGGTTGTCAGCACTCTTTCTGAGAGTCGTTGAGACCACTTGGAGGTTTATCTGTGCTCTCCTGCATGCCAACAACTGAACAATTGTGTTTATAACACAGTCCTTTCAGCAGTTCCAAGAAGGTTCCACACCCATTTGCACTATTCAGCTGACCCTGAATGCAGATAATTGAAGGTGAACTACTGTACTTGATGGATACCATGCTATAATTCTAATGCTTCTGAGATCAATCAGTTATAACTGACACACAATTGTAAAATTCTATTTAATAAAATAATATGGGAACCCTTATCTATTCATCACTTGCTTTAGAAAATTCATTTGGACCTTATCAAAAGCTTTTTCAGCATCTAAAGATAAGGATACAGCAGTCAATTCTATGTTTGGTTATATCCAAACTATCAGTTAATAAACATAAATTATCTGATGTTTATCTATTTTTAATAAATCCAGGCTGAGAGTCATGAATTATTTCTGGCCAGGCCTTCTGCAATCACCTAGCCAATAAAACATTTAATATATTTGTATCCATTTTAATTCATGAAATAGGCCTACAGCTTGTTCAATATTTAGAGTCTTTATCAGGTTTTAAATGATTGTTAGATAACCTCATAGAACAATAAAGGCAGTTTACTTGATTTAAAGGATTCAGTTATACATCTCTAACAATATAGGAGCCAGTAATTCTTGCACAACAGTTAAAAAAAATCATTATGAAAGAATTCCCTTCCAGCATTTGCTATGTATTAAACTGAAGACTAATTTATAATAGCAATAGCACTTAGACTTACATACCGCTTCACAGTGCTTTACAGCCAGCTCTAAGTGGTTTACAGAGTCAGCCTATTGCCCCCAACAATCTGGGTCGTTCAAATTCATGTACCTCTTTGTTTCTCTCTATGTTGTAATGGACTAGAAATCAATCTTTCTGGCCAGAAGAGATGGTTTCTACCTCTGTCTTGTTTGTGTGACAATTCTGATATTTCCTCTAACTGTATCCTAGAGCAATGCTTTTCAGCCTTACCAAGTTTAAGATGAGTGGATGTCAACTCCCAGAATTCCTCAGCCAGCCATGTTGGCTGGGGAATTCTGGGAGTTGAAGTCCACTTATCTTAAAGTTGCCAAGGTTGAGAAATGCTGTCATACAATATCATCAGAGGCGTGGTGACACAGTGGTTAGAATGCAGTACTGTAGGCTACTTCTGCTGCCTGCCGGCTGCTTGCAATTTGGCCATTCGAATCTCACCAGGCTCAAGGTTGACTCAGCCTTCCATCCTTCCAAGGACCCAGATTGTTGGGGGGCAATAGGCTGACTCTGTAAACCACTTAGAGAGGGCTGTAAAGCACTGTGAAGCGGTATATAAGTCTAAGCGCTATAGCTATCAGACAAAAGGATAATCTAAAGAAAGAGGTGTGAATTAGGCACTAGACTGTTAGACTGCCTAGGTTGGATCCTTAGGTCCAAATTTTCAATCTCAATCTAAAACTTCCCAGTTCTGATGTACACCACTCAACTTACATGAAAAATAATGTAATGGGGATATTTTGCGAGCTGCATATATTTAAATTATTTAATTACTTTTTAAATTGTTTTTACCTTTTGTATTGTATGTTTTTATTTTGGCTGTTCACCACCCTGAGTCCTGTTGGGAGAAGGGCGGTATAGAAATTTAATTAAATAAATAAATTAAATAAATTAAATAAATAAATAAATAAATAAATGATATTCAAATTGGAGGATTTAGCTGATTGTCATATCTAATTTAAGGGACGCAATGGCTCAGCTGCTAAAATGCTGAGCTTGTCAATTGAAAGGTCGGCAGTTCAGCGGTTCCAATCCCTAGCGCCATGTAACCAGGTGAGCTCACGTTCCTTGTCCCAGCTTCTGCCAACCTAGCAGTTCGAAAGCATGTAAAAAATACAAGTAGAAAAATAGGGGCCACCTT
>JANHZT010004406.1:113054-125263 GCA_032468215.1 Stegonotus admiraltiensis | reverse complement strand
ATCTATCTATCTATCTATCTATCTATCTATCTATCTATCTCCATCCATCCATCCATCCATCCATCCATCCATCCATCGGCTTTATTACTTTTGTAAATAACTCATGGTGGCAAGTACACACAATATACAGTACTCCTATTTCCCCCATAACCTTGTGAGATGAGTGGAGTTGAGAGAAAGTGACTAGTCCAAAGTCATTCAGCCTGCTTCCATGCCTCAGGCAGGACTAAAACTCATAATCTCCTGGTTTCTAGCCTGCCGCCTTACCCACTAGACCAAATTTCTTGTTATACAAGAAGAATAAATATCAACAGGTGTTTAATTTTTAAGTCAACAGTGCAGATACTTGCTTTCTTTACTCTTTCTATATAATCAAAGGCAGGACAGATTTTAGTGACAGCTACAGTCTTGCTTGTTTTATAGGAAAGCAACATATAATGACTTTCGGATTTGTTCTAATAGAGTGTGAATAGCTCAACAGTTCTGTGGCCTTATCAGTAATAGTAATTGATTTGTTGCTATTCAGTCGTTAAGTTGTGTTTGATTCTTCCCAACCCCATGGACCACAGCATGCCAGACTCCTGTCTTCTACTGTCTCCCAGAGTTTGCCCCAGTTCATGTTCATTGTGTAAATGACACTATCTAACTGTGGCTTCCCCGTCTCCTTTTACCTACAACAATAGTCATTGATGTGACATAACAAAATTCTTCTATTAAATAGCCTCTGCTGTGAAACTGGGCAATGCAACAAAATCTGCAGTTCTCAAGGCCTTTCCAGTGCAATATTCTAAATCAGTAAATTTAGAAATTATGGCTCTTATGCAATAAGGCTGTCAAAATATATCAAAATCATAGTAAAAGAAGTATTTTCACACAAATTACAGTCAATTTATCCATAACAAGTTTCTTATTAAGAAATAAAGTTTCATTTAAGAAAGGAAGATAACAAATTAAGCCCATTTAGTTTTCTACAGATGTCTAACACACCTGTAACGATAGGGAATAAAGCTGCATAGTCTAGTATTCATTTACTCAAAACTCAAATGATCTAGTATTCATTGACTCAAAACTCAGGAGGAAGCAACTACAAAGTATACTATCTGTTTCATGATGCATATATTTAGCTTATGAAAATAATTTTTATCACTGTTTAGGGAATTTATCACTTTCATTTCCCTCTTCCCAAAATTATAGGCTGTACAATGAATACTTTGAGAAGAATGGTTTTGCTGCTTCACTTTTAAAGTGGATTATAACTTCCTTACTCTTTGAGTTCTGCCAGGGAAGCTGAAATCCTTATGTCGTGGCCCAGTAAATAGAGAGATGTAATTAAATCACTCCACTGGACTAGTTCACCAAGTGGGCCACCACTGAAGGCATTTTCTGCAATCTTGAATCCAGATTCTTTTGTGAGGAGTCCCAGATGAACAAGAACCTGCAAAAGGAAGAGACAATGAGGAACAATTTTGGCACCAGCTGTTGAAAATTTCCAGTATGAATTTCCTTGCTTTAATATGCATATAGATAATTTAGAAACTTCTTTATATACAATACCCATGCAGCAGAAGCCAGACCCCAACCTCAGAATCCAGAAGTACAGAATCAATAATCACAGAAGCTACAGAATCACTCATATATATACAGATCAGTGAACCTAAGCCACAGCCAGACTCCGAGCCGTCTGGGTCACCAAACAGTCCCCATTGGCTGACCAGTTACCATGTCTATTCCAATTCATGAACATTTATACACTAAATAACTCTATCCTAGACCTTTGGTCAGTGACAACCCCATATATATATATTTCTTCATTTCTACTACAGGTAGTCCTCAACCATTCATCAAGTGACTGTTCAAAGTTACAATGGTACTGAAAAAACTGACAATTTTTCACACAATTATTGCAGTACACTCAAGATCAGATGATCAAAACTCAAGATGACTGGCAGCTAGCATATATTTATGACAGTTGCAGTGTCCCAGAATCAAGTGAACACTCTTCGCGGCCTTCTGACAAGCAAAATGAATGGGGAAGCCAGATTCACTTAACAACTGTGTTATTACCTTAACAACTGTAGTGATTCACTTAGCAACCATGACAAAAAAAGACTGTAAAATGGAAGAAATTCCAGAACAATTGTCTTGCTTAGTAACAGAAATTTTGGGGGCAATTGTTGTTGTGAGTCAAAGAGTACCTGTACACAAGGACTACCATTAACATTTTATATGTTAGGTGTCCTTATTACTTTTCATCTTAAACATCACCTTATGACATCACACAGATTGTCACAGGATCTAATTTTCTAATAGTTTTCCCAAATGTTGTTCTACAACTATGTTGGCTGAAAACATTGAAAACTATAGGTCCATATGTATGAATGAATATATACATGTATTCATTCATTATTACATGCACTTCAATCAGGTAAATATAAGTGTCTTACAAGTAAAACAAAACAAATAACTTTCCCCCCCCTTTCATTCAATCAACCATGTTTGATCCTTGGAGATTACCTGGACAAGTCCCTTCAATTTTCTTGGCAAGGGTTTTTTTAGAGGTGGTTTGCTATTGCCTCTTTTCTTGATCTGAAAGAACGTGACTGGCCCAAAGTTACTACGTAGCATCGTGCCCAAGGCAGGAATAGAACTCACAGTCTGCTAGTTTCTAACCTGATGCCTTCACTACTATGCTAAACTGGAACTTTTAAATAATATCACTATAAAAATGTAAATAATATCATAATACAAATTAAACAATAGTCCAATCATCTGCATATTTCAGCCTTCATAAAACCACAAAAATAGCATCATCCATATTTTAGTTTTTCACACCCATTCAATCCTTGTATCCCCATTTAAATAACAATTTTTGACAGTGTTAATAATCAAGATGCTTCTCATTTAGTCTTCATATTTCTAAGGATATGTGTTCCACAGGAGGAAAGCTTTAGCCACAAATATATTTTCTCCAAATCAGTTCTTTCTGCAGTTTAGTCTCTACTGACCGAAACTAGGCAGGCAGATTTTAATTGAAGCTAGTGATCTCATGGAAACTTAGATCCGATGGCCTGTAAAACTTAAGTAAGCTATTACCAGCACCTTTAATTGCATCCAGAAATAAATTGGTAACCGATTCAGTTGCTGCAGTACAGGCTTTGCAAGTGAGCATTTCAACATTGTCAGTACACAAACTGCTACATTCTGTACCAGCTACAGTCTGTGGGTGGTTTTCAAAGTTAGTTCCATGTTGAGAAAATTGCAATAATCAACACACGTGGACACACACAGACAAAACCACCAGGAAAATTCAGAGCTATAATTAACAAGCAAACCCATAACTGGGTCTTCATCTGAGGGATATTTCCTCACCTAAACAATGGAACAGAATGTGGGCAAAAAAAGCAGTGAGAATGGGAGCAACTTCCAATTTCCTGCCAGCTTCCCCATTGAGTTTGCCTGTGGAAAGCTGGCAGGGAACATTAGAAACCAACCTACCTTCCTTCCTTTGGGCCACATTGGTTGGGGTGGACATGTGGGGATGCTGCAGAGATCAGGTGCACAAGAGCTACCATGTGAGTTGAGGAGATCTGCAGGCGGCAGCATGGTTTGGGTGCATTAGACTGCAAGACAGATGTCACATGGGAGAGTGCATAGGGTGCAGCTGCATAGTTATGTATGGTGCCTGAGAAAGGCGAAATAAATCAGGGAAGGCTCCTTTGGGATGACATGAGTTGTGTACCCAAGTCTGGAAGCCAGCATGGTGGTGCTAAGATGCCATGTGGCTTAGGGAGAATGTGCAGGAAGCAACATGGGTTAGGAAGGGTGTGGGGGGGAGGGGGGAGCAGGAAGCATAAGAGGTGCAGCTTGGGTCAGAAAAGTTGCATGGGAAGTGGCTGGGGTCAAAGAGGGCACAGAGTGGGCTGAGAAGGATATGTTGTGGTTCCTTCCTTCCTCACTGTTCCTTCCTCCTCCCCCCATTTGCTTCCTTTCCCAGCAAGCAGGTAAACAGCTGCTGGGAAAGAGAGCGAAGGATTGTGTGAGTATCCATCTTAAAGGAATCAGGAAATGCTGAATATGAGGGTCACATGACTGTAGTGTAATGGCGCACTGAAGTTGCAACGGCTACTCAGAAATGAAGCAGCAACTACTTTCTCAAATTTCAGTCCCTTGGGTGCAATGGATTCCGGTTTTTTGTAAGTTAGTCCACCTGCGGTAGCTGCATGAACGAAGTTATGCCCTATGATGCAGCATTTTGCCAAATTCGAGGCTACAAAGTATCAAACAGACATGAGAATTTTAGCAGTATCTTCTAGATCAGGGGTTCCCAACTGGGGGTGCAAGACGATATTCTAGGGGGTGTGAAAACTTGGGTTTAGAAGTTTCAAAATTACAGTGTATCTGCATAATTATATGCATATAATTATTTACTTTTGTAAGGGGGGCGAGAATATATCATAAGGGTTCTAAGGGTGAGGGTTATAGAAAAGGCTGGGAACCCCTGTTCTAGATAGACCATGGGGCCGTGGCACTGAGTTATTGCCAAGAAAACTACGTAGACCTGTCCATGTCAAGGGGGGGTTTTCCTTTTATTTATATGAAGTTGCAATGTGCTTTGCAAGTTTAAACAATGTAAAAATATATTTTATGTAGTGAACTCACTTTTTTTCGTTTTCTCTTTTCCAAGTTTTGCTTTTCAGCAAGTGATTTTATTGCTTCTATCCAAGTGTCAGCCATCCTTTTTATTCGCAGCACCATCCACCGGAATTCTTCGTGTCTTGACATCATTTTATACAGCAAATCAAAATTGGTTCTGATTTCAGCCTTCAACTAAATAATACATTTTAAAAATCAGTGGTAATGCAAAACCAAAATTTCCTTGTGTGCGTTTGTGTAGGTGAAAGGTTGTAGTTTCATTTTCATTAAATTTAAGGAACATACAGATGTTTCAAAATTCAAAAGCAGAAAGTAGAAATTAATACTAAAACTAATAGAAATTAAAGTTTAAAAAAATTTGCAATATTCATGGGTGTCAGAAAAACTTACCTGGATTCTTAAATGAAATGTGAAATCTCTCAATGTTTCACATGAGAATACCAAGATATAGAAGATCTTTCTGAAGTCTAGCAATGGCACTTGGGGAGGCAAAAGTTGCTGATCCTTATAAAATTTTGATTTATCATATTTGGCTCCCTTACTTATCAGAATTCTAGTGAAGATATGCTACATCCAAACATAGCTCACTGACTACCACCAAATAAAGATTGTGAACTTAAATCTCAAATACCTTTTGCAAATTCAATAAATCCAGTAATTACAAATTGAGCCATGCACATAAATATTTGCTGGATGGTTAAATTTTTCACTTTTTTTCTCAAAACTTATTTCCAACATACTGGTATTTTCCATAGTAGTAAGGGAGGAAGGAGGGTTGACAAGGAAGAACATTATCAGAATATCAGATGATACAGTTGGACTAATTCTCTGTACTATACTTTATTTTTCTTAGTGGAAACATTGAGAAATCTATTTTATAAAAACTAAAATAATTCCAAAGCCAATTTTAAGTGGGAGTAAGGCTTACCGTTGCCTTCTGATCCATTTCTTCATTGGGATTTTTTGCTCTCCAGGGTAAACGAGGACACCAATTTTCAACCTGCAAAAGTGTTAGGTTCAGCTTCAGAATCCAGTAAAATGACCAATTATGTACTTTGTTGATGCAACTCCATACTCATTTAATAGCACACATAACAGAACAGCTAAAGTTCAGCAGGTGACAAAAATGTTTTTAGCAAGATAGCAAAAACAGCAATGAAGTTCAAAGATACAGGAAATAGCTTTACTTCTAAAGGTTTCCTTGTGTCCTTCAATAAATTGGTTACCTTTTATTAGGCGGTCATATCAGTAACATAAAAACAATAGTGGAAATACTCCTATCAGAATATTCACTTAGCCTGGAAGACATTACAGACCTCAGATTAGCTGCTCTTTAAATATTGAGGGGAAAAAATGTTCTAAATTCCCATCCGGAATACCCAACAGCCCCAAATTGGGGAAGTTGCCACTACAACTTTTAGAAATGAAGATATGATACTCGTCACATGATGCATCAAAGATAGTTAAATTTTTGCTTGGCAGGCTAAACTGGAGCCAATTAAGCATATAAGAACCCAGGAAATTCTGATAAGGAATTGTATTGAAGAAAGCAAGGAAGTCATCATGAAATAATTCCAGTAACTTGCATGCATCCAATGCAAAATTTATAAAAAGTGACAGCATTGTTCCATTTTCCCATTCTTTATGCTGCCTGAATTTTGCATAAGGCTGACTGCTCCCCTATTTTGGGGAGGCAGTCCTGGTTTCAATCTTTTGTTACAATAACAGCTAGATGTGATATTGGGTTAACTTCTTTCAGCATATGAGAACTCGCCCTCATGTAGTTTCTATTGCTTTGGGGATGAGTATTGAAATTCAAAAACTGACTGCTGGCTTTCTGTTATCAAATAATGTCTAAAATGCTATCCACAAGATGAAACTATACACCAAGGCCTAAGGACTTCCAAATATACATCCAAATATAAATTGTTTACTATGCAGTAAGAAATCATTAGAAGAGAATCTAATTCCTGATAGATAGGGCAACCAATAAACTACTGGGAAATAAATGTTATATTTAAACAATGTTCTTGTTCACTATCAATGTTCACTTTCTCAATATACACATGCTGGAGGAAGAGACATACAGAGTTTTTGGGCTATGTGGAAAAAAGACCATTCAAAACATGGTTCAGAACTTGAAAGGATCAGTGAGAAGATGTACTTCCTTCCATTCAACTATTTCAATATTTGGGTTTGCTTTCAGTCATACTTGACTTCAAAAGAAAAAGAGGTTACAGAAGAAGAATTGTGTGTGAGAGAGAATAATAAATATTCATTCTCCCTGTGGCCCTTTAAGTCTTTAAAAGGCCTGGTGCAAAAGTTATTTTAGCTTATTTCAATCTCAATTGCCAATATTAACACCATGCATTTCTTTACTGGACTGTAGTTTTATTCCTAGAAAAAAAAATTAAAGTAATTTCCTTTGGTCCTTTCATCCCGATATTTAAAAAATCCAGAAAATAATACATTCAAACTTAAAAGGCAGAGAAGTAGGTGAATATATATGCTGAAAATGAGTAAACCAATTTTGCTATCTGGAAATAAAATACAGGGATGGCAGTGCTGAAATGGAAGGTATGTAACCATCCATGGATAGTGAGTAAAGTAAAAGAAAGTTTTTTTAAAAAGTACCTTAATTCCAGATTAAAGTAAAAAAAGCCATTCCAGATTAAATGAAGAATTATTTCACATTCACATACTTTCTACTTCTGGGGTGCTTTTTTAAAAGGTTTTCTTATCAAGCATACTCTTAGATTGAGCAGTCTGCACTGGAAATGTTTCCGCAAAGATTGAATGAAGGAAAATGTTCTTACATGTAAAAAAAACGATAGCCAAAATATTTTGGAGATTTAGTCCACAAGCAACAGAAAATTGAGAAACATCTGTGAGGGGGCAGAGATACTGACCTGGTAACTTGGAACAAAGCCAGTATTAAAAATTCTCATATAACATTATTTTGTGAATAGTAGCCAATCCTGCATATTTTATTAGAATTAATTAATCATCAATATTGGTTAGATAGGGGTATTTCCACAATTTAAAAAATAGAGCAAAAGATCTCTATAAAGTATATTCTGGAATGGGCAATTAATCATCAATTGTAACAGTGAGTTTGCTTTTAAATTGTTCAAATTTAAATAATTATTCCTGAAGAAAGAATCTTCAGTTATTAAAATATTATAATGACACGGTGCTTATTTGCACAGATGTAACTCATTTAGCCATACAGAACTTTATTCTGATGTACTGTGTATAAACTGCATGTACAACCTTCATACCAGATTATTATCCAGCTCTTCTATGACTTAGAGCAGGGGTGTGAAACTGGTGGCTTGTGGGACGGATCGGTCACGTGCAGGCCACGCCCACCCCAGCTCAGCAAAAAAACGTCATGATACGTCACATGACAGCAATGTGATGTGCAGGTTTGACACCTGTGTCTTAGTAAAACTAAGTAGGAACAGCACCAGCAAAGAAAGGAATTATTTATTTATTATTTATTAATTCAATTTATATACCGCCCTTCTCCGACAGGGACTCAGGGTGGTTAACAGCCAAAGTAAAACAACCCTACAAAAGTTAAAAACCCAATTAAAAGTATTATACAATGTGGCCTATAAAATTTAAAAACCCACAATAATCAAGTCAAGTTAATGTTACAATTGAATATTTTTAATATGTTAAATGAAAAACTACAGTGCCCTTAATATATCTAATTTCTTACTATTAAAATTTCTAATTCCATTTGTTTCTAATTCTCCCAAACTACTTTAAACGTATCCACAAGAGTTAGCATTCAACTTTCAGCCATATCATAAACAGTTAATTCTCCACCACTGTACATTTTAAGTCATATAAAATGTCAATTCCAAGTGACTTTCATCAGCCAGACTAATTCATATATCCACACTGTTGTAACAGATACAAGAATTTCCTTTCATGCTTGCGATCACTAATAGTTAAGTGTTCATCTATAGATGCTTAGCATAAACTGCAACATGAATGGTAGGATTAAGTATGTATGCCGAATAACTTGTGGTTAATAGCATGATGGCACTTCTTTGCTTCCCATAGCAGAAGTTCAAACCTTTTGCCAGGTGACCCAGTACCTTTGAACAATATGGAAATGTACCAGCCCTTTGTAATTCAAGAGATGGCTTTTAGCCAGAACATCAGTCATCCAATATTCTAGCTAGTACTGTAGATTTCAGAAAGAAAGAAAAAATAATAATAGGCAGTCTTTCAAAATTGTTAGTTCTCATTCATAACCACACTAGCAGTAAAGCACAAAGCTCTGCTAAAAAAAGAAAAGAAAAACTGAATTCTACAAGAAAGGGGGTAATAAAAAATTATGCTCCAATGGGATTAAATGCCCCACATGCATACATATATACATATTTCTAAGCCTTACTGAAAATAACATGATTTTTACAAAGCTGAAGTATGAAATGGCAAAGTTAGGCCTATACTTCCTAATGGATGGATGGGGATATATACTAAAACATTTATACATCTATTAAAATAATGTAGTGCAAATAAATGTGTACTTTGTTCCTGCAAAAACTGTATCTTGGAAGGGTATTTACATATTTGTAAAATTCCAAATAAGCCAAGCAGATCAACAGCATAATGCCAGAAGATAGCTACTGAACGGATTAAGTAATGCTTGATATAGGCTTTGTAGTGGACCTGTAAAATTAATGTAAGTATTATTAGTCACTTAGAACCATATCTGTACATGGCAATGTGAAAAACATGATGGGTCATTTTATCATGCTTGGCGCATCTGTAAAAAAGCTTGAAAATTCTGGGTTCAAATACATATAGTAATACAAAGAATTTTAAAGATTAATACTAATCTCAAACCAGAACTTTTATTGCTGGAATTAATGGACAGACAACTGTAACAAGTTATGGAAAATTGTAACTGCAGCAAGATTATTATATGCACAAAGATAGAAAGACACTGAAATATTCACAATAAAAAACATAAGAGAGCCTCTCCTTTATATCTTTTTCCTTTTTCGCTTTCTTTTTGTCTTTATTTATTTCTTATTTACTTATAACTTTTCTTTCCTTTTTCTTTACATTTGTATTTATTCTGTTAAAAATTTATTTAATAAAAAATAATTTGGAAAAGAACCGCATCCATACATAGCATTTAACTAGGTTTCTAGCATTTTCTATGAACTTAATCTATCTGATAGGATAGCTACCATCCAATAAAAGATACAAAGGAACAAATGCAACATAATTTATGACAATTTAATTGGCCCTTTCTTTCCAATTTCTAGTTAGTTTTAGTCTATCAGAGCTTATGGCAAAGTAGGCTATATGTCAAACAAGTAATGGTTTGTAACACTAGCTAATTTTTTGGCTATTGTTATTATCTGTTACTATTATAACCGTTACTTTGCCAATAACCAAAGTTCTCAATGTGGACTATCAACCAGCTCCGCCCACCCACCACGATGTCATCATGGGTGATCTGCACATGCGCACGCTCCCGTTGCGAACCGGTAGTAAAGGCAAGTAGAACCCATCCCTGCTATCAACCTATTAAAATTTTTAAAAACCCAAACAATAAAACACCAGATATTATTAAACATAAAATGATTATCCTATATCATTTGTCTATTTAAAATAAAATGTATCTGTAAAAATTACAAAAATACATAGATAAGAATGCCTGGCCTGGCCCCAAAATCTCATTAATATGGGCACTATTTATGATATCCTAGAGCAAATACAGATAGTCCTCAACTTACAACCACAATTGAGCCAAAATGTTGGTTGCAAGACATTTATTAAGTGAACTTTCCTCCATTTTATGACCTTTCTTGCCAGAGTTGTTAAATAAATCACTGCAGTTGTTAAATTAGTAATGCGGTTGTTAAGTGAATCTGGGTTTCCGGTTGACTTTGCTTGTCAGAAGATCACAAAAGGTGATCACTTAACACCAGGACACTACAATGGTCATAAATGCGAGTCAGTTCCCAAATGTCTGACTTTTGATCATGTGACCATGGGATGCTGCAACAGTTGTAAATGTGAAAATGGACATACGTCACTTTTTTTAGTGACGTTGTAACTTTGAATGGTCACTAAATGAACTGTTGTAGGTCTAGGAATACCTATACCCAACAAGTGTAGCCTGAGAATTATGAAGGCCCCTCCTTTGTAGTCACACATCTAATTTTATGTAATGCAAATGTCCAGAGGGAGAGCTTCAAGGATGGTCATTGTTTCAAGGCAAATACAGACAGAGATATTCCTGGAGATTAACTTTATTTAAGCTCCTTACTCAAAGCAAAATAAACAGTCTGTTGGATTGGAATTATGATATAAACCTATTTTATAATGTGTTACAGTTAATCAAAAGTAATATTTTAATTTTTCTATGCCAAAATTAGAAGGGTCTAGATTCACTGATCTACAAAAACCCACACCACTCAACCACAATTATCACATTTCTTTTGAAGGCATTTTGGTGAACAAGGTTTATTGTATCTTCTATAATATGCTTATGTAGGTTGTCTATAAAAAGATATTGATAACAACATTTACAATTACATGCCAGGAATACGTGTTGATGTGAGAGAGATATTAACAAGCTAACTTATCTTTTGAAGGCTGACACAAAACATTCAAAAATAAAGTAACTAAACACATACACACATAGACGTTGCACACACAATTCTGTATCATCTTCAACCAAGGCTGATAATTTATAAAAAGTATGAAACAAACAAGTGTTTATTTAGCATAACACAATATAAAATTATTCACTTCTAACATAAGTTTGCATTAAAAAAAATCAAGAAACTAAGGCACTTGATCACATTACAGATATTTAATAAATAATGGAAAACGCAAGAAAGTTTCACAAAGACACTAATTTTTTACCTTTTCAATTATACTAAGACTTTTGTAGACAGCAAATCACAGACTCTCCTTGTTAAACTTGTGTATACTACCTATATAATGAAGAATTGTGTGTGGACCAAAAAAAACCCACCAATAGTTGAAATGGATTATTGAGCAACTAATGGTCCAAAACTAGGAAAGAACCATTCTAAGATCCTAACTATTTAATTTACATACATAAATGTCATGAGAAAAGCTGGATTAGAAGAAATGGAAGTTGGAATTAAACATGTGTAAAGAAATGTAAACAGTTGGAACAATATGGCTAGGATAATTTTTTTTAAAATAATGAAAATTCTGCAGAGTAATATGTTCCAGATATTGAACCCCATTATTTAGGGAAAGCCGTAAAATTTCTGAAAGTTTAGCAGCAAGAGAAAAAACACCTTTTTTACCTTAGAATTTAGAAGGAAAATGGAGAAACTTTTTTTAAATACAATTTTCCCTCCTTCATTTAATTGTGGGGAGAAAATAAAACCTGATCTTGAGTTGTGTAGGAGACTAATGCCTCCTACTAAGGCAGTATTTAACTTCCTGCCTGAAATTACCGCAAGTTCAATTCTCACCAGGCTCAAGGTTGACTCAGCCTTCCATCCTTTCTAAGGTGGGTAAAATGAGGACCCGGT